>APFE031145959.1:0-56111 GCA_000404065.3 Pinus taeda
GATGCATAGTAAAAGAAACCTCATTTTCTTCCATAGCTTCTACAATTTTTGCATTTGAAACATTCTGAATCTCATTGTAAGTTTTCTCTAATGGCGCATGTGAGATAGAATGGGTGGGAAGGGTGGGTAAATTTGGTAGTTCAAAATTGTAAGCATGTTGTACTGTTTTATTGTGGCGAGGGTGTGGAATTAGTTGAGCAAGGCATTGTGTATGGAATGGAGCATTTTGATGATGTGGTTGATTGGGTTGAGTGGATGAATATGATATGCAAGCAGGATGTTGCAAAAGAGCCGGTGGAGAATATGGAGAATGTGCTTGTGCTACAAGATGAGGGAGAGTAGTCATGCAATCATCAGGTGAACCATGCCAAGATTGGTGGTTATATTGAAAAATTGACATGGCTGCCCTAGAACATGAGTATTCCATAATGGATTATGCAAGTAAGAGAATGGAGAAGAAGTGTTTTGAACCATACCTGTAGGCCATGATTTCCATGGTTTTGACCTTGTTGCAGCTTTCTTACCTCTTTGATATGCCACTTCCAAATTAGATAAGGAAGAACAACCATCTATGGTATGCTCCTTTCGGTCATGAGTGAAAAACACTTCATCAATTTCTTCATTTTTATGAACATGGAAAACATCCAATCTTTCATTTAGAGAGCTAATAAAATCAACTTTAAAATTTTCAAATAAAGCATTGATTTCAGCTCTTATGTCTCCTATTCTTGTAGTAGATTTGGAAAAGAATGAACAAACATCTCTAGAATTCTTACCAGCCTTGGAGATTCCTCTTGAATACCTTATGCATAACTCACAAACATCATCATATGATAACTGAAAAACATCACCTTTTCCTATCAGATTTAAGAGTTCTAAAAATTTACCTTTGATTCCTTTAAGAAGGAGTGTTTTTAAAATCTCTTTTTCCAAATGCTTATGTTTTGATTTTTGAAGGTTATAATGAAATCGATCTACATAGTCCTCCAAGCTTTCATCTTCCCCTTGTATCATATCGAAAATATCTTCATTGGATTTGCAATAGTCTTCGTACTTATTCAAGAATATGTTCTTCATGTCCTCCCATGATTGGATGCAATTCCCACCTAGGCTCATGAACCATCGGAGAGCTGCTCCTTTTAGAGTAAGAGGAAACACTTTCAATCTTTGATTGTTAGTGTAATAATCATATCCTCTACAAAATATTTCAAACTCAAACAAAAATGTATGTGGATCTTCATTTTCTAAACCATGAAAATTTGGTAACGATGGGGGAATTATGTGCATTTGTGTCACTCCTCCTAGATCTTTGATAGGAAATTCAAAATTAGAAACGTGAGCCATTTCTTACCATAGTATAAGATGTTCTTCATGTGTTTCTTCGAGGCTCCTTCTTCAAATGTTCCTGTCAATCGGTTAGTGAAATGGGTGGTGCTTACATCACCACTTGCGTGAGATCATGTGACTCATTTTTAAAAAATATTCTATCTTTTTCCTAATCATTCACACAAAAATTCAAACATCTATTTCTACCCTAGGTTCTTTAACAGTCTTGCTGGAAAGCGGACGAGGGAGCAGGGCTTTTACATGCTCCGTACGGAGGTTCTTACCTTCCGTTTTTAAGATTCAACTCTTCCCTAGCAGGCACTCATCAGATTCACACTACTCTTTAGAAATGGCTACACTCTCCCCGGCAACGGCGCCAAAATGTAGAGCGATAAAAAGGTGTCTTTTAAACCCTAATTACCTTCACATTAATTATCAACCCAGGGACGACTTTTTATTTCAAGAGTTACTCGTCTGAGGCGGCTATTTACTAAGATTAAATGTTTATTAGTACAGCGTTCAGAAAACAAAGGGTAGTGGATGCCTAACTTAAATTACTTCAAAAGGATAAATCACACAAGACAGCTTATCAGTCAAGGGTGCGGAAGCGATAACCCATCCCTCTAGAAACTGATGGAAAGGAAATTAGAGCATGGACCATAGGTCTGGGAGCTAGGCAACAACTATTGAGGCTCACTACAACCTTAGACCTTCTCTCACACCAAAGCAGCAAATGCAAGTGAATGGAACGACAGAAATTAAAATAGAACAACAAATAAGAAATGGAATATCAAGAAACTGAAATGTTCTAAACTAAATCATTCACTCAAACAACCATCAATTGAGGATACAGTAGCAATAACTCATTCCTCTGGATATTGATGCAATTGAAATCGAACACACAACATTAAATAACCAATTGGAAAGTGCAAAGAATTAAATCAATCGTATTACTACAACTCGATGAAAATGAAACAATTGTGCTAATTAAAAGAATGCTGAAAGGTAAGCTTAAATAATTGCAGAAAGTAAATGAATAACATCACTAAGTATTAGAACTGAATAGCCAAACTTATATAACTGTAATGAACATAAAATTGTTAAATTACTGGAGTGATCAACGCAGCTTTGAAGATGAAATGAACAGCGCAACAACATGCTGGCAAAAAGTAGTGAGCTTTGTTAAGAAGGAAATGGACAACAACGCAATTTAAGTACAGTATATAAAACATATCAGTTCATTCAGTCTGGAAATACCAATCAGTAAAATTACATGATTATGATAAGTAGAAATAAAATCAGACCATCACACAATAAAGATCATGAAATAATGGTACAGGAACGGCAAGTGAATCCACTAGGGTTGGGCCCGTAACCACCAGTGATCACTGCCGGTAGTGCTTCAGAAGATGCGAAGGAAGAATAACTCTACTTATATATTGATCATCAAATTGAACAGCATTACATTGAGTGGTGCCTTCTCAGCAGTGAGAGTCTGCAAATAAAATTACAGTTCAACATAATACTCATTCCATCTCTCCCCCTATCCTATCACTCTTGAATCTCTAATTCTACATCCTCAATTCCATCATTCAAATCCCAAAAGTCCTTCTGAAGTCATCATGAAGCCATGTTGCAGTCATCCCCCTCTCCGATCTTTGTTTCCATTTAAATAGAGAAAGATCAGAGAGCAGTTACAACATAGATAATTACACATGATTTATTTTACAAATTTGGGTTGATTCTAACCAGATGATCAACAAGAAAATATATTTTCTTTCATCTCTCAACAAAAGCAAGACGAATTTGGGTTTGCAGCTGAGATTTGGAGGACGGCCGCAACTGCAAATCTGAGAAAATTGTGCTCAAAGAACCCTACGTTTCTCCCAGTACATGCTGAATTTGGACAAACCGTTCGTTGTGAAGTTAATTGGGCCCGTTCTGGACAAAACCCATGTTCCAGATTTTTCAGATGCATCTTCATTTGCTCAGAATATCAACCGCAAAACTGTCACTCTTTAAACCAGCGAATTTCTGAGTTGGCAGATTTAAAAATCAAATCTTCAATCTGGAAGTTACCTTGGAGGCTAAAAAATGGTGAATAAGGTTATAACCAACTTAATAGAACTATCATTGATAAAATAATTCATAATCATCAATTTATTAGAAATAAAGGAGAATAAATAATATAAGAGTGTAAATCATCATAAAATGGAGTTATATAATAAATTATAATAAATGACATGATGAAGATTAGTGGAAATGGGTGGGATAAGTGTTCAAAAGTAATAATAATAATGGCATATTGATGGCCCAACACCTGGCTACCACCTCCTCTCACTAATACTAACTTACTCGCAGCTACTCTTGTTGTGTACGTGTTGTCCTTATTCTGCTACTTGTTGACATCCTTCTGCCCACCCCTCCGCTTACTACCCTACCCTCTTCACTCTCTTGCTCATCTGTCACCGCGCTCATTCTCTCAAGGGTTATACCTTCTCTGCTTTATTCCGTCACTTGGCTTCTTACCTATCTGCTCACTTCATGTCCCTCGTTTGTCCATTCTCCCACTTGTCCTCTTCCTCTCCCTTCCGAGTAACATCTCCTCGGTCCCTTTGGATTTCCTGTGTTGCCCCCGATTGGGGATTTCCCTCTACTCCTTTGTCGTGTTCTAAGACTTTTACTAAGTTTTCCAGCTCCTCCATTTGGGATATCTCTTCCTCGTTTGTGTCCAAGGTTCTTCCTACATGACTACTCCCCTAGTTTGCCAGGTTATCTATTGGTGCGTTGCCTTTCCTTTTCACATGGGTGGGTAGGATGTAGTCTAGCTACATGGTAAGCTTTCCAATCTCCTACACTAGCCAAGTGGTTCTCCAGCTATTGCTAATCTTCTCCCATTGGATTCTTTGTTGTAGCTGTTTAACTATGTCAATGACCATTTTTGAGTCTTCTTCAACTTGTAGTTTTTGGTATTTCTCTCTTATTACGATTTCCAACCTTTTTTTTAGTGGATGAAACTCTGCTTCATTGTTTGTAGCATTTCCGTAGTCCATCGCATAGATCCTGAGGGTCCTCCCCCTATCATATTTGAAAATGTTTCCAATCCCTGCCTCTCTGGGGTTCCCTATCGCAGCCCCGTCGACGTTTAGCATGATGAACCCCTTCTGGGGTCTTCTAAAGTATTTGACCTCCTCCACCTCATTGATTTGGTGTTTTCTAGCTAGCTTGTGCATCATGCTTGGCTTTAGGTTTAGGCATGTCAATATCTTTGTTTCTGTTGGGTTAGTTTTCTAATCATCCTCAAACCTTTTCTCGGTTAGATTGGCATCTCTAATATTTCCAATAATTTGGTTCCATATTTCTATTTTTGCTCAACCTTCCTCCTTGAATATCAATTTGTTTCATTCTTTCCATATATTCCACAAAACAAAGCCTAGGTGAGAGTCTCCATGCCCTATTGAGGATCGTGTTCTGGTAATGTTATTTCCTCCAATTCTATATCAGTGTTTGCATGGTATTTATATTTCTGTCACTAATTTCAAATATTTGTTGCTATTGTTTCCACAGGTTTTCGCTAACTTTACAAGTACTTGTTAGGTGGTCTATTGTCTCTTCCTGTTCTCTGCAGAGGGCACATCTTGATGGTCCTTGCATTCCTTTGTTTTTCAGTTGGTACCATGTTAGTGCTCTCCCATGGCTCAAGATCCAAGTGAAGAAGGCTATCTTCAGCCATGTTTTTGTTTTCCATATGCTTGGTCATTTTTTTGTTTTTAGATGTGTATTATGTCCTGCTTTTATTTTGTAGCCCTCTCCTATTGTAAACATGCCTTTGATTCTATGGCCCCATATTAAAGTGTCCAAACCTTCTTTTATCGCTATTTTCCTTGTTGCCAATTCCTTGTCATAGAGTTCCCATTAGGGTGTTGCTTGCACTTTTGGCCAGTTTTCCTATTGTTTCCACTTTCTCCAGTATCCTTCTAGTTCCATGCACCAGGAATTTAGTACTGTGTCGCCCTCTTGTAAGCTAGTGAATTGGTGGATCTCTTTGAGTCGTGGTTGGTTGTTAAGTTTTCTTCTCTGTTGCCACACTTCTTCCCAGAAATTGGCTTTATCCCCTCCTCTGACTTCCCAAAAGATGTGCTCTCTATTCAAATCCCTGTTGGCACTAGCAAGATTCCATATTACCGAGCCTCTCTTCTCATTTTGTCTTCTGAGCTTTCCTTCCAGTGACCTAGACATATCATATTTTCTCTCCCATAGTTTTTTGCAAAGATCTACCCCTCCTTGTATCCGTCTGCAGTACAACTTTGCCCCATTACCTAATTTAGGATGTAAGGATATCGAAGTCCAAGACCTCCCTCTTCGAGATTTGATATTTTAAATATGTATATATATTATGTTTTTTTTTTATATTTTTCAAATATTTTTTAGTTTATTGTATTTACAATATTATTACATGTCATTGAATTGGGTGGTTTGGTGGTTTTTTTACGTTAGGTAAATTAAATTATTAAATAATATTTAATTAAAAATTAATTATTTACAAATTATTAAAATAAAATATAATTATTCTAATTAATTTAGATAAGATGAATTATTTTTTATTAATTAAATTAATTAAATAATATATAAAATTTAAATAAAATACATTTTTTAATATAGTTAGAGAAAATATTTGGAATTTTGAATAAGCGCCATTTGCAAATTATAAATCCAAATGAGATGAAACATGAAACCATGGAAAGCTATTGAGAAAACGAACACAATGAAACAATCAAAATGCAAATTTGAAGAAAAACAATTCTTGTAAAAATTTCTCAAAATTAACCAAAGGAAAGTATTAAAGAGCGATATAACCAAAATTTTCCAAGAAGGTCTCCATTATGAATATAGAGGTGATAAAGTAAAAATGGTGGTTGTGATTTCACCACAACAAAATCCTGTATTAAGGTATATGATGTACAGGTATACCCAAGCACGACGTCGAGGCATAATCGATGATAAGTTTTGTTAAATTTGAGTGGAGACATAAAAAACTTATTATTGAAAAATATATGTTGAAATATGACTTAATTAGCGTTCTTAAGTGATTGGTAGAAATGGTTGGGATCCTTATCACAAAATTAAAAACTAGTAATTGATACGATAGATATTGACAATATTAATGATATTTAGTGTATGGAGTACACAATGTTGGACCTGTGAGATAGCAATAAAGAAAAAGAAAACTATATATTAGTAGTGTAACTCAAGTATAAATATGTCCAGTGCAATAATATTTAGCAAGAACGAGTAAGGTTGGATTTCATGATTAATGAAAACTTGTAAAGGAATTAATGAAGTTTCTTCACTGAAAAGTATCCTTGTGAAGGGAGCCACACAAACTAATTATGATAGTAGAATAGAAAACACATATCATGATCATGGAGGATTATATAAAAGTTAATTACATTTGAAATGTTCAAAATTGTGACGTTTCTTTTGTGTGGTGAGATATTTTGGCATTTTATAGCAGTCAGATTTTCGAAAAGAAATATTTTTGGCTTATTTGAACACAGGAATTACAAGGATCGATTTTTCAATAACTGGAAATTTAGTATATATGAATTGAATGACAGGGATTCTTCCTAAACATTCTACACTAGAGTGAGCTAAGAATTGGGCCACAGAGCATGCCCGGCGAGATTAAAAAAAAAAATGAAAAGACGAGTAATTGAAAATTATAATAGAATTTTTTGTTAACTTTTTTATCTAAAACCATCAAAACATTGGTAAATTGTCATAAAATATCATAATAACTTGTGATTGAAAGGAGATTAGTATTGGAAATAGAAAATTGAGCAGCATATTTAAGACTTTTAAGTTGAAAGTGACATTTTAATGTCACCTTGGTTACTCCAAGACGCTAAATAAACATGGAAGCATTTCAGAATAGCGTTATTGACGTTTCAAAAAAAAAAAGGTAATGTTTTTTTCACTAAATTTGGTAAGTGTTAATTAACCAAGAATACAACCAATTTTAAAATCTTAGAAATCTTCCAAGAAGAAAGAGAAATGGACCCTAAAATATATAGGGAATAGTTTAAGTAGCTCTGGAATTTCATATACCTAACAAATGTAGTGGCCATGAGATTGTTATTAGTAACATATTTGTATCCAAGTATCATTAAATAGTTTTATAGATGGTTAACTTTATAGCGACTTCACAATTGGAAAAGTTTAAGTTGATTGGAATCAAAATGATAAGAGAATTCTGATTGCTCAAAATGATTGTTAATTCTAACTCTGATATCTAAATATTTGATATTATTTAATGTAGAAGAATGAACAGGAATGGATGTAGGATGAATTCCTTGGAAAAATCCATCATAACTACAAAAATATTAAGGAAAAATGATATAGTTATAAACTAAGATGAGGAAACCCTTAAACCAATCTTTGCTAATTTGATGTATTTCCTTTAAAGGCTTTGGAAATTACCATAAGTTAAGGAATGACATCACAATGATATGTGTGTGTGCGCGCATATGTGTTAGGTGCATACAACGACAGATGTGTATGTTTAAAGACTTCAAGGAGTTTATTGTCCTAACTTGAAATGAATGAATGGTAGTGGATAATTGTAAATATGTGACAAGAAATAAGTGGATAGCCAAGTGGAGGAACCAAGGAAAATGTGTCATATAATATTTAAGGAAATTAAGACTTTGATCAAGGTAATCCTGGTGGGATATTGACAAAATTGTTATCTATGCATGTTGCCATGTGTGTTGTTCAAACATGGAAAGCGCAACATGCTACTGGTTAGTGGTACCCAAAATAAGTACTCTAAATATTTTCAATATAACTTTCTTTTGTAGACACATATGAAGTATGATCAAATGGTTGATTAAAGTGAATTTGTGCTTAGAAGGCCACTATTTTAATACAACCTTATTGACATTATGTGCTGAGGAAACTGATAGGCACAAAGATGCAAGGGGGAAAGGACCCCATAACTATTCCACAAAAAAAAGTATGTATAATTCCTAAACACCTTAACCAATAATATGCAATATAGAGAGGGATGCAAACCTTATGATGTGAGTTGTGAGGAAACTCATAAATGAGGTGTGTTGGGAGGAGAGTGGTTGCATGATTTAGTGATGCAATTATTTTTTTGCTTCCTTTTGTTGATTTTGAACATGACCATGCTACTTTTTGTTTTCCCTTGATTTTTTTTGGGGTTTGTTTTAATTTTTCTTTTTCTTTTCTCAATATTGATTGGGTGTGAAAAATTTGAAGGAAAATAACTATTCAAAAGAAAAAGAAAAAATAAAACCCAACAAAGGTATAAAACCTTGATGAAGACTTACAATAAAACAAATAGAAAACTGATTAAAGTGGACATGACAAGGTCCACTTGAACAAAGGAAAATGATAATATTTTCCATGAAACTAGTAAGTTTAGGAAGTTGTCATAGAACTTTGATAATGTTTTGTTGTGGAATATTTGATATTATGAAATTATGATGTTGTATAAAGGAAAACTCATTTGTATTAATCCATCCTTTGAGACAAGATAAGGGAATCCTCCCTGAAAATAAAATAAAATCAAATAAAATAATAATATTATGATTACTATGTGAATGGTATAATAAGGGATTTGGTTATTCTCATGCTTGGGTATATGGAACAAGGAAAATTACTAGAATTTTCATTGGATAAATATGCAAGATAATATTTTTTTTCTATTACTAATAATGATGTGGTTATATTGATATTGTTGACCCTTGATGGGTGCATAAATGAAATATGATAGTGTTTGTTCAGAACGTGTGAATACATGTTGGAACTAAATTTGAATCTTGAACTAGAGCAACTTTTTGCAATGGAATTTGACTATTGCTGGGTTAAAGCGCAATGAAAGCACTTTGGTCTTGAGAATGTCACTTGAAAAATGAAAGATGATGTAAAGGATGTTTTTCCTATGTTATTCCAAATAATAATGGAATATGAAACATCGAGGAAGGTGTTACTTTTAAGGGGAGTGGAAATGTACTACAGCTGGTAACTTTATTTATGAATTTTAAATCTTAGTTGGAAAGATAAGAAGAAGACAAATGAAATGTGATGAAATGTCATTTTTATTTTTATTGTAAAAAAAAATGAAAAGAGAAATTATGTTAGTATCCTCTCAAGGGAGATTAACCTCTAGCTCCCAGGAAAAATAGTTGAAGTTAGTTATGCCTAAACAGGCAAAAATTAAAGAAAATAGAAAAATATCCTCTTATTTGTCACTCGCAAAAAAACCATTGCAAAGATGCAAGGAAAAGAGGAAGAAAAGTAACATATATACATACCACAATTAAATTTATGGATGGAGATAAATGCCATGATTTGGACTCTATTAAACGAGGGTTGTGGGAGATAGAAAGAATTCTCGAAAATATTACCAACGGGAGATAAAGACTGGTAGAACCTAAAAAAGTTAATAATACATTGCTAAGGGTTTAGAACCTCCAATAATTAGTACAGTAGTACAAAATTGCTAATTAGTTACTAAGAAAATAACTAAAATTTGCATATAAATGACCATTTTTCAGTCGGTGACTAGTAGTAGCTAATTTGTAGTATCTTATCACGTGACCATTTTTTAGTTATTTTTAGCTTAGTCATTAATTTGTTCTCTCAATTTTATTGTTTAGTAGTATATTTAGTCATTAATTTAGTCATTGATTTAGTCATTAGTTGTCACAATTAATGACCAAATATACAACAAAATATATTACTATATGATCACTCGAAAAAATCAATTAATGACCAAAGAAATATGACAGAAATACTAGTTGCATTATAAGATACTGTAAACTAGCTAAGAATAGTCATATATATGAAAATTTTGGTCATCGTCTCAAACCAATTAATTAACAAAGAAATATGACTAAATTTCATTCATGTTATAAGACACAGTAAATTAGCTACTAATAGTCATATATATATAAAATTTAGTCATTATTTGTAATCACAAATTTATCATTTGCACTGGTCATTTTTTTTTTTTGGTATTTTCATATTCATTATATAAACGGCAAATTGAGTAGTTTATATTCATTTTATTTACTTTAATTAATAATCATTATAAACAACTAATTTAGTCATATATTCACTTTATGTGTTCACCATTAATCAATATAAACTACTAATGTAGTTGTTTTAGATTAATTTTATGTGTTCATTATTTATCAACATAAATTAATTAGTATGATTTTGTGATCAAATTAAAAAAAAAAAAAAAAAGTCGTACAATTTTCATGTTCATCTAATATGAAAAGACAAGGTTACATATGTTAGTTACAATACTAAGTAATATCAAGTGCAACTATAAATAATTTCACCACATAAATTATATTATATAAAATGTCATGTATTATGATATGAGTTTCTAACTTAATATTGGTTGGACTATAATTTACACATGAAATATTGTTTCATTATTTCAAAACACTAACATTGTGTTGTCGAGGCATTACAGGTGAATTCACCAAATCTAAATATTTAACCATCAGTTTGCATGTGTCTCTGATGCAGAATATTGTCTTTCAGGGTATCACTAGACCGATTTTCCTCTCTTTTCCTTTTTTTTTTTTTTTTTTTCTGTTTTTCACTCTAGTGTTATTGTTCTCCTATTTATTCAATTTTTGCTTCTTACGCCCACAATATTGATTTCCTCTTCTGAAAATGAAAGAAGACATAATGCAAAGTAAACTATAAATATGATGAACACTAGAATATAAACTAAAGTAAAGGATAAAATATTTATACAACTTATACCTCAACATCGACATTAATGTCTACCATTTTTCTCTATAAAATCAAGAAACTTGAACAAGTTTTCTTCAGTGGAGTGATAGTGGCCACCATGTGGCTAGATGGCTTGTATAAACAAAGGAAATAAAATGTCACGATAGAAAATAACACCTTATAAAATTTGCATTCAACCTTCAGGAAAATTTTAAGCAAAATCATGTTAACTTAGTTACATACTAAAAAGGTCAGGTTGTAGATAACTTCTGAAAACAAATGGATTGAGAAACAAAACATGGTCAGCAACAAAGTCAATATATAGACTCATGAATTTAGCATTCATCCCAACGAGATCACAAGGGAGAGCATCGAAAACCATTTCTCATTCACCCAAAAAATATCACATACTATTTCCTTTGCTCTTTCTTCACTAAGTTATGATTTAGCATGCTGCGAAATAGGGTAGAACTTTTTTTGAATTCAAACTTCTGTAATCAATTTTTTGTAAAACGAAATTATTTTGATAAAAAACACAATGGAATTTTCATGTCTACGTGTTTCTAGACATTGAGTGTGGTTCATCGTCAAAACTAAAATGGAAACTCTGATTTGGGCAAAAGAATACATATTCAAAGTGATGCACATAGAATTGAGTCAAACACTTAAAATAAAACGGTCATAAAAAATATGTTAGAAACTATAATATTAAAATTAATATTGATAAATATTGAAGCTCAATAATTAATAAATAATATAAAGAAGAAATAAATATAAGACCTAAGAAAAAATATAATGATAAATCAAGTAAAACATAACCTCCTGTTACAAGAATATATATATATGAGCATTAGAATAATAGAATATATGAAAAAGCTAAACAAAATTATTTGAAAAATCATGAAGAAGAAAATTAAAAAATCTAATCCAAAAAAATAAATATAAAATGATAATTAAACAAAAAACCAATAAAGTAAAAACAAATAAATGAACTAAAAATAAATAAAATAAAACTAAAAATAAGTAATGAATAAAAAATATATAATAAATTAAAATAAAAAAATAAATTAGAAAAATATATAAAATCTAAGCTAAGAATAAAATATAGGGTAAAACAAATTTTAATAACTAATTCATTATAGACTATAATTTATTTTAAGATTAAAAATACATTGATTATTAGACATAAGATCAATGAACCAAAGAAATATAAAGAATATAATTAAAATATAAATAAAATAAATAATAGTTAAATTAAATTAATTAGTGAGGATGATTAAAATAAGGAAAATAAAAAGATATATATAAATAAATAAATAAAATACAACAATTTTAAATTAAGTAAATCAAATATAAAATCTATTAATCAATCAATAATCAAAAATACTTTATATAAAGTTATTAAAAATAAAAATAAAATAATGAAATTACTAGCCGAAAACCCCAATCTTAGAAAAATCAACATACCAGTAGAACAAGCTGGCAAAATCATAATGAAGACCTTCATCCCTTGAAATTAGCTCATTTTAAAAATTTAGGCCTAACATTAGACTCATTTTTTTCAGCAAGAATATGGGAAAAAAAAAAAAATTGCACTATAAACATCTACATTAAAAAAGAAATAAAGAAAGAAAATAATGGAATTCCTAATATGAAAACAGTATAAAGGAGTAACTAATCACACAAGACATAAATGAACAAATCTACTAGATTAAAAGATATCCTCCACACCAGCAAATGCAAGAAGCCTTTTAGCAAAACTATCAAAACTACAAAATATTGTCAGGTTGTTACAAGAAATACATATGAAGCTTTTTAATCAAAAACTAAAAGTTAGAACCTAAATATGTAAATCTTGTTTTAAAATTTTATATAAATGTTTGCTACCTATCAATCCAACAAAGATTCTAATCATCTTTTTTAGCTATACAGGAAATGGTTTCAATTGCACGAAACAAGTGATCCTTCTCTTTAGAGTCCTTGACATAAATCTCTGACAAAAAGTTACACATTTATGCACATAGTTCAACAAAAATATCACATCATAATACCATATCCAACAATAACATGCACTAATCAATTTAAGTTATATAGAATATTAGTGCATCAAGAACAAGAAGAAGAAGACGACCTGAAGGAGTATTTTCACTTGCAATCTTGAACCGATAAAATGCACATCAAATGTCGGGATACCGGCCCTCCAAGATTAGATTCACTAGTAAAAAAACAAGCAAACTAAATATCCTAATGTTGGACATGCAGCTCATGAACTTAAACTTCTTTCATGGAGCGACCTGCTAAATTCTCGAAAACAATCCGGACAGAAGCAAAAAAGAAAGCCAAGCATGACTAATGAAATTCCTTTAACCAGTGCCCAATCTTTCCCAGTGGCGAAGATCTTAGGAAATATCAAGTCCCCCAGCTGCAAAAAAGCACCAGCCCCTCAATATATATACACATTCAAGAAAACATGTTGTATTCATTCTTTCTAAATCCTTACGAGTCCAAGAACCAGCCTCTACCTCCTCATACTTGATCAGAAACATAAAAAAAATTGGTGGGTTCTCTACCAAAAGGGGATATTCCATAATAACCACCATCGTTGATCTGAAATGGAGAGACTGATGAACAATAATTCAATAGAGAGAACATATTTTATGTACCAAAAGTGCAATACTTTCCGTCGTAGATACATTGAACATTGCAAGGGATCGAATATTACCTTGTTTTGAGTAAAATGGGGAGATAACCAACTGCCCAGATGCGAAAATGTGGTCGAGACTTAATTAAGGATGAACTGAATCGGTGTAGAGGCTTGTTGCATTTGGTTCTATACATTCATGGGGAACTCTGACCGGTGGGTTCTCTTTGTTTGAATCATATCTCCAGGTCTTTCACTCGCCTGAATTGTCGATTTGGGCTTGAAACGTGACGGGAGCTTTCAGAGCAAGACATCATAACAGCCATGTCGAGTTGATTCCAAAAATGGATTTCAAATTTCTTCTGGAAATCACTTCGTCTCTTTCTCAATGTGGTCACCACTTTTTTTTGGAGGTCTCTCATACAAAGTTAACCATTTATAAATTAAATTTGAGGATATTTTTGAATTGTTTCTGTAAACTAAATTTGAGGGTATTTTTGAATTGTTAAAGTATTTTAACATTTATCAATTAAATTTTGAATTTTTTTAAATCGGTTGTATTTTATTTTTTTAGATTTATTTTAATTATATAGTGAATAATTTGAATTAAATTTAACGAATTTTAATGTATCCGGATCTTAGAAAAAAAAGAACATTAAAATTATTTTAAGATTTTTTTGAATTGTTTTAAGTATTTAATGTCTTTAGATTTATTTTAATTATATAGTGAGTAATTCGAATTATAATCTAATGAATTTTAATGTATGGGGATTTTAAAAAACGAAGCATTTAGATTACTTTTGAATTATAATATGATGAATTTTAATGTATTTAGATTTTATGAAACTGAAATATTTACATTACTTCTTTCATAAATGTTATTGACATATGTGACTTAATTTTATACCATTATCAACCAAAGTTTTTGTATTTTTTTGTATTTTTTAATTATTTTATGTTTTGATATTTATTTTGATCATATTTTAAGTAATTATGTTGGACTGTCAACTCATTAGATTTTTTGGAAATTTAGTGGATTTCTAGTTGTAAATTTCTGAAATTTTTTGAGGTCAAATTTTGATTTGTGTTGTTTAAACTAGTTTTTTAATTACAATACCTTCAAAAAACCCTTGGGCAGTTCGATTGTGAAAATTTGACCTATCAAAACTTGTGGTTTCAGTGAATCCTTACTGAATTCTAGAAAAATTAGACGGAAAATAAACTAGAATTTTTTTCAAAAAGACTGATAAGTAGATATTCCTAATTATTTTTGTAAGAGGGTTTATTTTGGAATAGGGTTTCTAGAATTTTAATTTATTATTCTAAAAGACGTGTCAATTTTGGAATAGGGATTCTAGAATTTTAATTTAATTATCAATGATTATTAAGTATGCAGTCAAACTAATAGACAAAGTGGTCTTTCTATGAGAACTTGCTTTTGTCAACTTTACCCAAAATCTAGTAGATATTTTCAAGAAATATAGGTTTAAATTATTTAATTTATAAAGTTCTAGGACTCATGGGTTTATTAAGCTATTGAATTAACTTATGTGTTCAAAATTGCATTTTAAACAACAAGAAATCACAATCTTGATCTAAATTATATTGGTGATTTCTGGCTAGAAAATCCATTTCTTTTATTAGTTAGACTACTCCATTATCAAGTGGATGGTCACCCCCTTTGACTTTGAAACTCACATCATCCTCTGAAAACTTGAAGGAGCATGGCATAGTATATAACCTATGATCATGCTCAATCTTGCCTCATCTTGAAGGGTTGTTGAAGGGTTTGAAAAAGTTCTCCATCACTTCAGGGGAAAGTGGAGGCGAGGGTAGGAAATAAAATTTGACAAAAGAAAAAGAGTTTGATTGAAAGGAGTTAGTAACTAGTAAACATTAAACCATCCAAGGGATGCTCTGAGCGGTGAAATATCTAAGAGGGGTTTTAAAATGAAGTCGTTATCTATAAATTATAAAGGGTTAACATCCCCCCTTCAAAAGATGTTTTTTGAAGAGGATAGTTGACTATAGTTCCTCGGACCTAATGTTCTTGGAAGAAATTCTAAGAGATGGTGAATCAATGTCCAGATGTCTAGAAGCTCATCTAAGTGGGTGGTCTTTCATAGGGTTAGACGTGAGAAGAAGGTTAAGAGTGTTGGCGATGGGATGGAATGGGAGGTTTATTCAAGTGAAGAACTCTTGGAGTGTGTAGCATGATATTGGGTTGGAGGTTGTTTCGATGGAAATTGGCTCTCAATAACCTTGTAGGATTTCTTTGTGCAGTAATAAGATAAAAATAGTATAAGTGTGATATGCGCATTAGTCTCAGACGTAGCATGCAGAATCAGCTAGACCAAAGAATTAAAGACCATTGTATCTTCTAAATAATGGTGTTGATTCATTTCTATGATCCTTGTTGAGATTTGACATTATGGACTATATGTCCATGGATATATGCTTGAAAAAATCTTTGTTGTTGAATTGATGAGACCTTATGACCGACACATTTGATGCATACCTATCAAGGCTCGTAAATGCAATTTGAACCACCATATCAAGGTTGTGATGGATGAACCTGGGAATCTTCTTCCTTATGTGTTTGATTCCGTATTGAAAGAGGTAGGTGGTTGTTGAACTAGATAATAAGAACCTTGGGTTAATGTCCTATTTTGAACTAGACACCTCAAGTTTCCCTTGGGAAAGGGTAGAATTGATCAATATTCTACTGTAGGCCTATGATAATCATGTGCAGGTAACTAATTGGGTTGCAAGGATTCTCTTATTAACTCAAAAGTATTAATGATAGAAAAATCACAACCAATGGTTAGTTCTGCCTCTCCTATGATGAGGAGAATCTATATCATATCATTTTCTTCCACTTTGATTTTCCAGACACACCAAATCTGGAGCTACCTACTTCATTCTATTATTAAGCATGCTCTGTTTTCTTTTATTGCTTAGACCCCTTATATTCCAAGATGTGAACTTCATAATTAAATATTTGTAAAGGAGTGTCTTACTAGATCTTTCATCTTACTTGAATCTATCATTATCTTTCCACATTCCATCAATAGCTCGTTCTGCCTTTTCCTACCTCTTTTCTTTCCTAGGTTTCTAGGTGCTAATCCAAGTGAAGTTTTCATCGTTTTCACACCTTTGTTACCCTGCTTGTCACTATTTTTTTCCTTCTCCATCACCTTAGCCTGAGTTTTCAATAAAAACAACTATTGTATTCTATTGAGCTCTTCCTGAAGTAACGGTTCTACCCCATCCATGGTTCCCTGAATTAAGAACCCTTTCGAATCTAGGTGTTCTCTGTCAAGAATCTCCTATGGCTCGTGGTCCTCCAGTTCCATCTCACTCTGGGTCATTTCTTGATCCATCTCCACTTCTATACCACTCATCATTATCTCTTTATGTCTATCGATATCCTTTTTTTGTTCACAGTTTTCCTCTTTGTCTTTCTTTGCAGGACTTCCTCTGATTACTTAATCTTCTTTTGTTATCTCTTCATCCTCTTCAAGAAATTGGAACTTGTTTTGATTGACCTATTGCCCTTCATTTTGTTGTTTCTTTGGCTCTCTTTTGCGCCTTTTCCTCTATGTACCACTTTGTGAAAGCTATCAGTGTCTTTCATTTGATTAACTTTCCTCTTGTTCTCTACTTTACTAAGAGTTCAGTCTTTGAATAGGTGCCCATGTTCATGACATCTACAACATCTAAATGGAATATGCTCGTAGTCTACTATTTGCACCCATTATTCATCAAAAACTTCCAACATTACCTCATCCGGAAGAGCTCCAGATAGATCCATCTCCACACATATCCTTGCAAAGGAAGTATATTTTCCCCTTCTTATGGCTTTAGAAGATTTGAAAAAACGACCTAGTTTATTGCCTATGGAAGCTAATGATTTAGTTTGTCATTAATCAACAGGTAGAGAATAGAGTCTTACCCACCGGGACTGAAGTAAAAGTCTCATGCTCCAGGACAAATTTCATCACCCATGGCCTCATATAGAGGCTTGCCACTGCATAGAAGTAGGGTCCTTTTTCAAACACTTTGCCTTTATCTTCAATATTTGTGAACACCACAGTGAAGAATACCTTTGACCCAAGATGTAGGTCAATGCTCCCTTTAGGTTTCCACTGGTATTTGATCCATGTTTGCAAAGCTTTTTCAGCGGGCCATAATCGAAACAATTTATAGATGATAACATAAGTCCACATGTGATCCCTGTGCACCTACAGCACAGAATCATTTAAAAATACTCTCGGAGTGATCTCGGATTTGGGTTTACAAGGTCCCTTTTGTCTTTTTTCTTTTGTTCCCTATTTTCTGTCTTCTTCCTTCTTATCTTTTGTGCTAATATTCTCCTTTGTTTTGGTGCCATCTGTCTCCTCTTCCACATTTCGTATCCCTTCCTCAACAGTCCCTCTGGTATTTTCCAGAGGTTTCTTTCCTCTGCTGGCCATGGATTCCTTATAGGAGGGAGTGTAGCTCCCTCCTCTGTGTCCTTCCATGGAGATCAACTCTTGCAGCAAGCTGAAACCCTATCTATCCGCCCTCCACTCCGTCTAGTTTTCAGGTAAAACTTAACTGAGACTTCACCAATATTTGTTATTCTATATATATATAATTATAATATATATATATATATATATATATATATATATAGTATATATATGACACCTACAGTAGCAATTATTTTAAAAAGGAATGTCGAGCAAGTTACAAGGTAGACTATAGGAAATATTTTTGTAGTCAAAACCTTTCAGTTTTGAATGGAAGATTTAGGACTTAGAGAAAACATGGTTCCCCATTACATAGATCCCTTGAGCCTCTAGTGTAGAATATTCCTTTATAAAGGAAATAATAAAATATAAGAGAACTAGCCCTAAATGTCTTTAATCACACTTAAATACAATAAACATAGAAAATTATACAATGGAATAACATTGTTTCTATTAGTAAGTTTAAACCCATCATAATGTTGTCTATGGAACAAAGTAATTAAGAAAAACAACTGACATAGTAAGAGTAAGAGAAATCGATAAATGAAGAATATGTTCTATTTTTATATTTGTTTTAAACCATATAAGACAATACATTGTTCTCTTAAAAGAAAATCGAAGATATTATATATATATATATATATTATATATAAATATATATTATATATATATATTCTTATACATTTTCAAGGTCACAGCCAAGCCAGACAGCAAATTGGTGTATGAGACCCCCTTCTTATTTTTTGTACAAGAAACCCACCTCCATGCAGCGATTTGAGTACTATGTCTATGAAGGCATATATACTCTACCCTCCTTTGGTTTTGAACTTGTGACCTCTTACGAGGAAACAAATGCTCTTAACCATTAAGCCCACTAAATATATACAATATCCTCTTAACCATGCTATTAAAGAGTGGTAGGCGAAAATCCATACATATATACAATGTGAGAAATGGTAACTAAGATAGTTAACTAGAATTTTGTATTTGCAAGGAGAGTAATCCTCAGTCGTCATAGATACCTATGAGGTTAACTAATACAAAACAAAATTTAATTACCCATATGCTCCAAAATTATTTCATAGTATTTAAAGAGAGGCTCATAGCCTTACAAATTTTGGGTTTGTCCATTTGGGTAATTTTACAGTGTGACCACTAGAACCAACCCTAATATTAAGAAAATCTTAAGTAACCAACAATAAATTACATAACATTAACAATCATTGGGAGGTCAAAAGTAGAATCTAGCATGGAGTCTAAAAGAGGATGTAAGAACCTGTAGCTACAAAAAATAATCGAGTGGAGGTAAAACCTCAAAATTATATTTAAAGGCTAACAGAATGGTCCGACGTCGAGTATACTTGCACCATGGTGAACTAAGAGATACAATGTTTGAGCTAATGAAACCATAATTAATGAAAATTACAATTTAGTAGGGTTTTTCTTATACTTACACTTTGTGCCAAGAAGTCAATGCAATCTTGTCTAAGTAGATAATAGGAAGAAGTCACCAAAAAATTCAGCGATTAGAAAAAAATGCTTAAAAATACAAATAAACGTTTTGAGAGATGGATTTTTTCTGAGAACAGAGCAGGGTTTGAGAGCTGAGCTACATTGAAGGTATGTTTTCCATTGTATCAAAAATAGTTGATCAATAAAACCATGAGACCCTGTCGTTGTAGCGTTCTAAGGTCAAATGTCACGGTGTTGCAAAAGACTGGACATACCTGCCAAATGATTATTAGCAAAAAGAGCTAGTAATTCTTCTATTAATTATGAGAACACTCAATAGTCTGAGCACAATGGCGTTGTGAGAGAAACAAAGAGAATTTAAAGAGTTAAAGTTAAAAACATCAACAAAAAATTAAATGGAAAAATGGGTGTTGGTAAGATAGGAGAGGGATTACCATAGCCACATGTGCTTCACTGGGGGAGAAATACCATGCCACATGTGTTCAAATTAAGGGAAATATCTTGAAGAAAAAAAAAAGGTAATATATTGAGCATAGAATAAGGGGTAAAGGGTTTCTATATTGGCAAGTGTAAAAAATGGAGCTCAAAGTTAGTGAAAAAATATAAACTTGGGTTGTAAAACTGTTAATGAAAAAATAGATACCTACAATATCTAGTGAAAGTAGGGTTTTTTGTTTTTTTTTTGCTCGCAGAAGTTTGGTCTCGTGGCCAGCGAATGATCTATTAAGTCATTTGTGCCATTGTGCAGGTAACGAGTTCGAGTCTCGTCTTAACCAAGGTCCGTTCTTGCGGTCTCGGTGGTTCCTCCTAGAGGTTATAGTGGCACCCAGTGGGATTCGACCCAGTGTAATGCGAGTACAATACCACCGTCGTTGTCGTTTCCGCTAGTCACCAAAAAGGAAAGTAGGGGTCTTTTAAGTTGGGATGGTGTATTAGGTTCGTATTCGTAGGGGGTTCAACAATGTTATTTTTAGGGATATTTTCCAATATGTAGTCAAATTAGGGTTACTGTTTAGTATACCATGAAAGCATGTGATATGTCAGAGGTTCATTGAGTGAAGCTCCCATGACCTGAGCTAGCGAGATATACTTGCAATGCATAACTATCACTCCCTAAATCATGGAAAGAAAACCATTAGGGTCTATTGGAAGCAATAAAAATAGTGCAGATCATTTCCTCTAGAAGACATTGTAAAATAATGAAGCGTTAAAAGACATTGTAAAATAATGAAGCATTGTCGAAGGGACTAGTTAGGGTGGTTACCCTAACCTCCTCCCATCGTACCTGAATTGTCAATAATGTAAGATGAAATCCTAAGCATTCAATGCAACAATTGTAATGACTACCACGAAACATAGTGATATGGTGGGTTGCGAGGTTTACTAGCGCTTATTAATGCCAAGTGAACCATTTTAGTTAAATACATTAAAAGGCTCTGGAGTAATGTGTTAACTCATACTTTAAGACTTATGTAATAAACTTGAAGTTGCAACAGAAATATGGATGGGTTCATATTGTTAAGTGTAAAAATCAAATATATGCATTTGAAATATTAGGCTAAAAACTCTAATATTTATGCACATAAAATTAGATATAACTACAATCCCACCCATATAAAAAAAAATTATATATCGATGCTAGGCATGAGAACTATGTAACCTGAGAACGAACAAGAAAATAAATGTGAGTGGCCCTGTTCATGGTGACCAAACTTAATATGATTAGAACGTGTATGGTGAGGAAGAACATATATGTAATAGAATAGTCATTTAAATAAAAATGAAACCATACCTCAAGGATTTTAAAAGGATACAACTTTCACAAATGAATCTCCTATGGTAAGAGAAAAGCTCCTTGACACATTAGCAAAAAAAATGTAAGAATTGGATCGTAAAAGGGTAGAAAGGACATTTACTCACCTCGCAATAATTTGACATAAAAAAAATTGCACTGCAATATGTAAATCACAGTTTAAAGGGGATTTTTTTTTATGCTGTGAAGAGACAGATTTCTTAGAATTAGTGGATACATGGTAAGCTATCAGTAACTTATTAGTGGATTATTAAGTTAAGTATGGTGAAATAATTACATTAATAATTGATATTAAATAGTTAATTAATGCATATCTTTAAGCTTAGTGGCAAGGAAGTTAAAAATATTCGATGGAAAATGGAATTTGCATTTCAAGTGGCTTCGATTGATAATATTAAAATTTTATAATTTAAAATAAAAATTTAATAATATTTTATCATAATTTATATTTTAAAATAGTTATATATAATATTTTAATTTTTGATAATAAATAATAAAAAAAAATAAATTAAATAAATAAATAATCAATATTTTTTTTTATTAAGTTAATAAGCATGGTTTATATTGGAATAGGTGGCTTTAGGAATTTCAGTTTTTCACAAACAAAAATTTGTTTAGATGGTCTTGATTTCATAACTCTGGAATATTTTTTTGTCTATGTCATAATTCAACGGATTAGATTAAAACTTTGAAAAATGAAATGTCACGTTTTTAAAAAATAACAAATTAAATTATTATTTATTTTATCAGTTTTTACCATTGTCTTTTATCTGCATTCCGATTTAACTCCTCATTGCAGCTTGATGGCCACTGATGTTGATAAATCTACCACATGTAAACTTCATTTGATTTACTTATCACTTAAACCAAGGTAGCCAAAAGACCTGTCCTTTGATCTGTTTTATTGATTTGCACAATATATAGATGCTTTTGTGTATCGTCATTGGATAACTGTAAACTATGCAAGAAAAATTAGTCAATTATAATTGTCTGAATGCTGCTTAGGATCAAGAAGTTGCTTATTTAATATGACAAGATCATTTCTTTTATCATTTCAATTAAAACATTGTAAAGGTAACTCTGTTATTTCACATTATTGTTGATCCGGATGCAGATAATCCCAACAATAGGCGGTGCAACATCAGGTCACAACAATACAATCATTCTAGTAAGTATTTGCATCTGGTGACAGCAATGGGGGTGATCCTGGATTGTTTTAAATTCCGATAAAAATGTTGTTTTAATGTTTGATAAGTCGGCAACCCCCAAAAGTGGGAGACAGCACAAGCCAAAGCAATCCAAAGTACATTGAACTTTTCAACTTGGCCGCTAGGGGATTTGGTCCTCATAAAAAATCGCCTCTTCTACTATGTTGTTTACTCAGAATTTCTCTAAATGAACATGTCTCCCGAAACCTATAATAGTAATATGTCTTTAAGTTTTATATATTCAGATTTTTGTAAATTTGAGCTTTTAGCTTTTTATAACTTTAGATTTTAATAAATATTATCAGAAATAAAATTTATAATAATATAATTATAAATAAGTTTATAAATATTTTTCATAAATTTATAATAATTATTATTATAAGCCAATATAATTATTAATAATTATAATGACATTTAGATAGAGGTTTTTTGGATTAATCACATAATCCGTTTGGAACCAACTAATAAGGATAATCATGATTTGGACTACATTTAGAACCAACTAATGTGGTCCATCCTATGGACAAGGTGAAGAATCAATCGATATTAAGGAATAAATAGTATAGATACACCATCGCCTAGAATTAGATAGATGCATCAATGTTTCCCCTCTTAACTTTCATTTTTGTGATTTTTATAAAATTCCAGTCTTTCTTTTATTTTGGGCATTATTACTATTAGGTCTCTTAATATATATAATAAATGTATGTAACTTTTTATATTTAATTTTAATTAGTAACTTCCTTTTAATCTTTTCATTTTGATTGATGTAGCTTGAGTTCTCTTCCTTGATCTTAGGTATATATTTGGATTAAGTTAGCCCCGTAATTTTTTGTTTTGTTTTGTTATAAACTGATAGTATCTAATTAATTATTAAAACATTAAAATAGAATATTTTCTCAAAGATGGATTTAAAGACTTTGATATAATATTTCAAGGCATATATTATTTTAACACTTTAATTAATTATTAAATTAATATAATATTTATTTAGTCCTAACAGCTAGCTTCTAAATAAATATTTAATATTTTTAATTATTTATATTATTTTTAATAAGTTATATTTATTTATATTCCTATCAGCTAGTTTTTTACCAAATATACTTTATTATTTTTAATATTTTACTTACTTTATTAACTAATTTACCAACTGCTAGTTTTCAACACCCAATTCTAGGCAATGATGCATCTATACTATTTATTCCTTAAGATCGATTGATTCTTCACCTTGTCCTGAGGATGGACCACATTAGTTGGTTCGAAACGTCAACCAAATCCTGATTATGTGATTAAGACAAAAGGCATCTACCTACATTATGGATCACCAAAGTCTTAGATCTAACAATAATGACATTCAAATTATTATTAAATATAATAATATTACAAACATATTAATAATATTTAGAAAGATAACGTTACTAACTATAGAATCTTATTTTTTGGGTAAGATTTGCAAGACTATATTTTCATCATGTCTAACATACCATCCCATTCTAGGTGGGGAATTGAACTGGCTACTTCACATCAAGGAGTTCATTAACAGTGCACCCGATCACCATCTATCCAAGACCCCATGGACATTAATCATATAACTTTTTAAAAATTATAACATAATAACATTTAAATTATAACTTTTCAAGTCACACTAGCATAACTAGTTGAGGATGGACCTTGTTAGAAAGATGACCCATGATCAAACCTCATGGGGAGTGGTTATGCCATGTACTAGGGGGAGGAGACATGCTAAGAAATTCAGTAAGCTTAGGACTAGTATGACCCAGAATAGGTGCAATCGCCAAGTGACTTTCACGAATTAAGTCCCTCTTGGTCGCGACTCCTCAGACCACAAGTCAAATATAAAAAATCACAAACAACTTAGCATAAAAAAAACATTTCAATTATAACTTTAATATCAACCATATATCTCGAATAAATATAGTGACTTAGGTTTTTATGATTTTAAATTATTAAAAGCTCAAAACCAAAAAAAATATTTATCATTTAAAATATTAAATATCACAATGGTAAATGCTATCGCTTATGGATTTATAATTTTTGTTTTTAGATTTTCGGATATTATAAATTTAAATTGTATATACAGTTTTATAATATTAGGCTTTCGTAATATTTGAATTTTATAAATTTAAATTTTCCTTGATAATATTAAACTTTTATTAAAAAAATTAGTTTTTATTTTTTCTGGGTTTTAATAAATATTATTATAAATAAAGTTTATAACGAACATTATTATAAATAAGATAATTATAAATATTAATTTTTTAAGAATAAATATAAATAAATATTATTAACAATAACAATAATATTTAATGAGTACCATTTTATGCGATAAGGGATTGTTGGAGTTTTGCAACCCTAATGACCTCGCGGCCATGAGGTAGGCGGCATGGAAAACCTCGAAAACAAGCAGACAGCCATGGAGAATGATGCTGATAGGAGGCACATAAATGACAGAGGAAGCCAGGAGGGGAGAGAACCCTTCCTACAGAGATGCAATGGCAGGCAAGGGAGCAAGTAATAGCAAACTGGAGGATGAGAAAAGGACATCGGGACCAGTCCTTGGAGCAAGATGGCAAGCAGGGAGCAAAACAAAATTCTTTCCATGCAGAACAGAAACACCGAGATTTGTTATCCCTAGGAACAAACTCGAGCGTTACCGAAGTTACATGAAAGACTATGCATTAATATGCAAGTTTATTGGATGACTTGAGAAAGAGTTGACAAGATGGATCTAGCAGAAATGGCAGCCACGCGACCACATAGAGTTGAAGCTAGGCGCGCCCAGACTCTTTATAGTAATCTTCCCAAGCCTGCAAGAGAAAGAAAAAGTATTTGAAAATGGCCCATATTTCCATAATAATGCAAGTTTGTTTATAAGGTATTGGGAGCAATGCTACAACCCAGATAAAGAGAAATTCCTAGCAGCGCCTGTATGGGTCGAACTATTTGGACTACACATTGTTTTTTGGAACCCAAAGATCCTGGAAGGAATAGGGAACACCATAGCTAGCTTTGTTATAATAGCAGAATCAACTAAGGAAGGAAGATATATCTCCTATGCAAGAATCTCCATATACATAAACATTGCGAACCCCATACTAGGAGCAGTAGAACTAGAATACCACGAAAAGGTGTGGCAGTAGGCTCTAGATTACGAACACATACCTTTTAGATCCAAAAAATGCCACGAATATGGGCACCTATACAAGGAATTCCCCTTAAATGTTGAGGAGGAAGAAAGAAAGACTAATCAATAGAGGAAAAAGACATAAGATAATGAAGGGTTTCAAGAGATCAAAACGAGGAAAAGATCTGCAAAGGAAACCCCTAAGGAAGGAAGAAAAACTAGTGAGCTAAAGGAAATGAGGTGAGCAGTTTTGAAATGCCGTAGGTAGAAGAAGAAGATGAAGAAATGAGAGTCATGGACTACCAAGAGGAAAAAGAATAGGAAGACAAAATAAATCAAGAAACAAACAGTGCTAAACAGAAATACCAAAGAGAAACATGGGAGAAGGGAAGAAAAGAAAAAGCGGATAAACAGGAAAATGAAGTAATGGAAATAGATATCAGTAAAGGGACCCAACAACAGAAGAAGAAATTATGAGGAAACTATTGGACAAGTGGAGGAATCTGGATGAGAGGCTTATCCGAGAAGAAGATAAAAAATTATACAAGGAAATCTTCCAAAAATATAAAAGATAACAGGAGCAAGGAACCATGGGCGTGAATGAGTAGTTATGAATATAGCCTGACAACAGGCAAGAATAACAAAGTAAAGGAAGAGGAGGGCAAAAAAGAGGAAGAAAGAATCTCCAGGAGTAAATACAAGTAATGGGAGAAATTCTAGCTAATACCAGAAGAGTAGTACTGCTCTCAGTGGTCTTTCAGCAAACCACCCCACCTTCTCAATGATAATTACATCATGGATATTAGCGGCCTTAACAGCAAGGGTAAGCAAAGGTGCTTGGCAAAAAGGATTAAAAGAGAAAACCCCCAAATCATGTTGCTTCAAGAAACAAAAATAACGAGGGTGGGATAGAGGAGATTCTTAAAAAAATCAACCCCACTTATGAATGCATGACGCTTGATGCAAAAGGGAGTGTAGGGGGTATTGCAATCTTGTGGAACCCTGAAGAACTTATTTTAGACCATTGGATGGGAATGAAGAGGATCCTCTTAGGGAGATTCAGAATGATAGGACATAGAGAGTGGTTCTTAGTATTGGTGGTTTATGGGCCTCATATATCAGTGGAAAGAGAGGCCTTCCTAACACATTTGCAACGGTTGGGAAGCTTGCACACAGAAAAACTGAGGGTGATAGAGGGAGATTTCCATATGATCACTTCTACTGAGGAAAAGAAGGGAGGACTATGGGCGGATGCAGACATGGAAAGCTTCACGGAAACCTAGGCTGCCCTAAAAATGATTGATATAAACGCCATTAATGGAAAATATACCTGGAATAATAGAAGAAGAGGTAGTAAGCAGATAGCCTACAGATTGGATAGTTTCCTAGCAATGGAACACTTTCTTGGGAATGGTATATCCTATGAAGCAATTTTCCTACCATACCAAGGATCAGACGAGTGATCGATAAAACTCAAAATTTCCATGAATAATCAAAACTAGAACAGGTCATTCAGGTTTGGAGCCTTTTGGCTATGAGACCCCCCTCATAGAAAAAATGGAACCCTCGTGGCAGATTAGTGAAGAGGAAATAAAAGGAAAGAACAATATGCACACACTCCAATTAAGATTAAAGGAGTTAAAAGGAAAAATTAAGAACTAGAATAGAGAATAATTTGGTAACATTCAAAAGGACCAAGAAAAGCTGCAAACAGGTATGGAATGGATATAACAGAAAATAATAGAAGAACAGAGAACAGAAGAGCTAGTGCAAGAAGAAGGAGGGGTGCTAACCAAATTGGAGGAAAGAAGAAAATAGGAGGAAATTCTATGGAGACAAAAGTCAAGAGTATAGTGGCTGAAAGAGGGGGAAATAAACACAAAATTCTTCCACAAAGCCATGCAGCAACACAGGTAGTAGAACATAATTTTCTCCCTGAAAAATACCCAAGGGAACAGAGTAACTTAGAAAGAGGAAATGGAAAAACTATTGATACAACACTTCAAAGGCATATTGATGGAGACGCAAAGCAATAGAGAAGAGGAGATAGAAAAAATAAGTCAATACATTCCTAAAAAGGTAAACAGGGAGCAAAACATGGCCCTCCTAAGGGTAATCACTCAGAAAGAAGTAGAGGATACAATGAAGACAATGGAGCCTTATGAAAGAAGACATTGTAAATATAGTGGAAGAATCAAGATGTAATAAAAGAATGCACCCATCATGGAATGCAACTTTTCTAGCATTAATACCAAAGGTAGAAAACGATGATGAACCTCATGGCTTCAGAACAATAGCCCTTTACAATGCAATTTATAAAGTTCTAGCCATGATAAGGGTAAAAATATTACAACCAATACTTCCAAAACTGATAGGAAAAGAACAAACAGGGTTTGTGAAAGGGAGATAGATAGTGGATGGGATCATTTTTGCTCAAGAGGCGATACATTCTTTGAAGAAGTTGAGAAATAAAGGAATGATGATCAAACTCGAGTTAGCAAAAGGCTACGACAAACTCGGGTGGGAATAACTCCAAAGAATCCTAAAATCATATGGGTTTTATGATAGATGGACTGAATGGATAATATCAATGATATCCTCTCCAAGCATGTCCATACTGCTGAACGGAACACCAAAAGAAACGTTCAAGCCATCCCGCAGGCTCAGACAGAGACCCGCTGTCACCGTTCTTGTTTATAATAGTAGCGGATGGTTTAGGCAGATTAATAAAAGAAAGAGTAAGCAGTGGAGAACTTAAAGGTCTCAGATTATGGGGGGAAGAATTAGCCATTACACATCAACAATTTGTAGATGACGTAATGATGTATAGTCAAGCGAATCTTAAGAAAGTAAAGAAACTAGTGGAAATCCTTGAAGAGTTCACAAACGCAACAGGAACAGAGGTAAATGAGCATAAAACAGAAATATTCTTCTTTAATACCCCAATGTTGGCTTAAGCATTCTTAGCCAGAACAATGGGGTTCAAAATTGAAAAGCTCCCAACTAAATATGTGGGAGTACAGTTGAGCGACAAGCAAAACAGAATAGAGAATTGGAAAGGATTGATAGGAAAATTTCAATAAAGAATGGACAATTGGACATTTAAAATGAAAAATATACCGAGTCACCTCATCCTCCTAAAGTTAGTCCTTCAAGCTATGCCAAGTTATCAAATGGCCAATCAAGTGATTCCTAAAACAATATGCCAGAAAATGGTGGAAATTTTCAAAAAATTTCTATGGCAAGGAACAAGCAAAACAAAAAAGTGGGCTTTGCTCTGTTGGACATGGCTAAGCAAATTTGTCACAAGAGGGGGCTTAGGTCTAAGAGGCCCTTTCATATTAAACGAAGTCATTGGTGCAAAATTATGGTGGAGGTGGATTCAAGGAGGGGAAGATCTATGGAAATCGTTATGGGAAAAGAAATACGAAATCGCAAGGACGCCTAAAGGAAAACTCCAAAACCAATCAGAAAAGAAAGGTTCAGCCATTTGGAACCTCGCAAGTATAAATAGGGACCTGATAAGAGAGTACAGTTTCTAGGAAATTAGGGAGGGCGACAAAGCAAACATTTGGCAGGAGGCATGGCAGCAGAGAGGAACCCTCAATCAGGAACCTCAACTCCAAGACATTCAATAGTACACCACCCAAATGGAGGAAGATGCAGTCAGAAATTACTGGTTACCAGAGCAGGATAGTTACTGGAGAAAATGGAAAATGAAGAACAACTCGCATGAAGCACTAGAAACAGAACAATGGATAAATTACCAAAATGAAATGGAAACAAGAAATATTGAAATCAAAGAAGGACCAGATATAATAAAATGGGGTAAACTCATAAAAGGCATGTTTACTATCTCAGAAGGATATCATATAAAGGCTAGAAGAACTAGAAACCCAGACATAAAAAAATGGGATAGAATATGTTAGTTAAAAACTTGGCCAAATGTGGTGCCTTTTACCTGGATATTGCTTCATGGCTGTGCCTTAATCTGGGACCAATTGAGAAGGAAGGGGACACATGGACCCTTGTGCCGCATCCTATGCTAGAACCAAGAAGAAACAATGGAGCATGTTGCAAATTCCCATAACGTCAGCAAAAACCTATGGAAAAACCACCATTAGCTCTTTGAGATTCATGACAGGAACACAAGTAGCATAAGAACAACAATAGAGAAATGGGGCAACAAGCCATACCACAATACAATATTGAACCGAGCTTGGAATCTATCCATCGGTTTCCTCCTGCGGAACCTATGGAAGGCAAGAAACCAGGTGATATTCAGGGAGGTTGAAAAAGCCAAAGAGGAAATATGGAGCCAAATCATGAAAAACATAAGAGAAATAGTAATCCTCAAAAATTGGAAAGAGGAAGACTGGAAAACGAAAGCAACAGAAACCCGCATTATGAACCACCTGCAAATCAAAGTAAGAAACACAAACATGATAGGAAGGGAACACAAGGTAGGCAATGCAAGAGCTGAAGAATGCTATAGGAACCCGCCACAGGGATTCACTAAGCCAAACTTTGATGGCACAACAAAAGGCAACCCAAGGGAGGCTGGAATAGGAGGGATATTCAGAGATGATGGAGGGGAGATCAGACGAGTCTATGCAATGGACTATGGAATCGCCATCAACAACGAGGCAAAATTCCATGCGCTGAACAAGGGATTAGCAATAGCGGTCAAGGAAGGATACCAAAGCCTACAGATCAAAGGTGACTCTAGTTATGGAAATAATTAAACAACTCTAGCAGGGAGTACCAGCGGAAAAACTGAGTACAAGTTGGTGGACAGCAAGGGTAATAACCAAAATAAGCCAGCAATTGAAGAAGGTAGCATACACCATACCATCCCTTATGAAGCGGAAAGGAAACGCTCTAGTAAACCTCCTTCTGAATAGGGGATGCCGGAACAGAGAGCACCAACTGCACATGAGCATGGAAGAGCCTCACTAGAAACAAGAAATGCGACAACTAATTCAGGTAGCAGAAAAAGACAGGCATTAAAGCGAGCATCTAGAGAATTCGATCGAAATTGACGGGAGTGACGATGGACAAGGGCAGATGCAAGAGGGACATAATAGGTCAGAAATGGAATAACACAGGACAGACGTAAGGACAGAGCTCAGTAGGATGATGGAGGGCAGCCGAGGAAGGACAGGCCCAGAGAGATCAAGGGCTGAGATGTAAAGGAATGGAAGAGGAGAGGGCAGGATAGCAAGTCTGAGGATGGGCAGCAAACCAGCACCAAGTGGTAGAGCAGAGTCAACAATCGGACGACAAGAGAAATTGGGAGAGGAAATTAAAAATGAAGGACAGTGGACGTGACAAGTGGGCAGCATCTCAAGGTAGGTGGGGAGGGAGGCGTGTCAAGGAAGGAGAGAAGGGAGGACGACTGGTGGTAAAATTATGAAGCGAAAATGACAAAGGGATAAAGCCTAAGGAAAAGGAAAAACAAGCACTTTGCATGCGAATGAGAAAGGAGAAAGGTGGCAAGATCGAAAGAACAAATAGCAAGCAGGAGCTGAAGGTGGCAATGAGGTGAAGGATGGTAAAAGGATATGTGACACTCCCTCTCCCAACCTATGAAGAAATAAGCAGTCTGAAACATAGTGTAGGAATGAAGAATGTTATGGAGATCTGGATTGATAATAGAAAATACAGTAAAAATCATAGAGATAAGAAAGAATTTTAGAGTAAAGAGTCCCTAGGGGCCAAGGCCAGAAAGAAAGATAAAAGTAAGGGGAAGGCGAGGGAGAGCAAGGCCTTGCAGAGCCCAAATTCATAGGGCCCCCACAGTAGAATCGACTATTGGTAAATAACAGTCCAGGATGTTGCATGTCATATTGAACAACAATAGAGGGGTGGGAAAACCAAGAACCAGGGAGGAATGAGTGGCACCTCATGTTGAGGGGTGAAACTGTAAACAACCATAATTTGGCTAATATTACTAAGAAAACTAAAACTGGGAAAGGGGCATGCAACGCAATTAGCGTGGGGAGCGAACTCTTCAGAAAGACTAAGCACGCGACTCAGGAAAGGGATTTTAGCATGCATAGTAGAAGTCGGGGTAGACAAGGGCACCCCAAAACCAAAATAATAAGAGAGGCCATAGGTATTGCCTAAAAGGGAAGGAAACCAGAGGGCAGAACCTTAGAGGGTGGGAAAATGTAGGAGAAAAATCAAGAAGAGGGGGGGAAAAGTTCCCTAGATAAAAATGCAAACATAACAGATAGGACTAAAAATTGTGCTTATTCTTTGATATGGCTCACCCCAGAATAGGGCGCAACTGTAAACTAGAACAAAAAGCTAGAGGCAAAGAGCACTAAGGATGAGAAGAAAAGAAGAATGGCTCTCAGGCGTAGTAAGAGGATGGTTAAAAAAGAAGTAGGCACCAGCAGTGTGGGGAACAAAAGGGGAAGGACGCCTAACAGAGAGAAAATGAAGAAAATCATAGACTCATACATGGAGGGCAAGTCGAAATAGGTTAGAGTTCAAATATGGAGCTGGGAGAGAGATTTGAGAAATAACCTTAGGTGCAGAGACTTACCCATGGTTGAATGGGAAGGAATGCTGCAGGACTCGAGAACTTCAAATGGCAGGTAATCGCTTTTCAAAAAGACTTTGCAACAATATTGGATCATGAAACATGTCGTAGCTCGAGCCATGACTCTTCATCAGGAACACATGAAAGGGGATGTTCTAGACAAGTAGGAAAGGAGTAAGGAGCCAGACCCTATCAAGGCGGAAATACTGAAAGAGATTGCAACAATACAGATCCAAACCTACAGGAATAATCTCGCATTGGGCCAGATTGAGGAGAATCTGTCAGAGATAAAGTGGAAACTGTCACAGGGATGCAAGCTTCCAGGCCTTGGGGTGAAGGCGCCAAGTTCCAGTGTAAAGGCTTCAGTACAGATAGCATCCTCTGATGAGGATTAGTCTTGGTTTGAAGTCTGTGTTTTGTCTTTCAATGTTTTTAGATGCATAAAATAAGTAATTTTGTTATGCTCTGTAAAGACAATAGAGATACAATCTTGAGAAGCAAGTGGTTTTTGATGAACTGATTCAAATTTTGGAGCGGTATAATGTTGACCAGTTGTCACCTGGTTTCCTTCGAGCAAGTGACTAGCTGGGGGACATGTATGTAAAAATTTATTAAAAAGTAAATACAAAGAGCTCTATAATTTTTACAAAAGAAATAACAATATATTTAAATTACTATTAAAAATAATATTATTATTAACATTTTTAATAAAATTATATTAGAATATCATTAATACAATATAATAATGTTTTAAAAAATAACATCTGTATTTTTAATAATCATAATAATGTTTAAAAATTAATCAAAATTTAATGTTATTAAAATAATAACATTTAAATTATAACAGTAATATTAATGAGATTTATTTAATAATATTTATATTAATAATGACATTAACATTGCTAAAATAAATAAATAATAGGGTTCACTGTGTTTGATAGTCAACAATGTTCAATTTTAGTCAACATAAATGTTTATTAATATTATTGATTAATATTAATAATCAAACATGTTTTGATATATGAATGGTACATAAATATATTTAAGTTAACATTAATAATCAAACATGTGATGTTAGAATGATACATAAATATATTCACTGTCACAATGTGACAACCACATTGTTAGATAGTGACAAATCTTGTCACATTTTTATACTTCATTGCAATTTATCCAACATTACAATGTGACATTAAAAAATTATTCAACGACATTTAATAATGTGATTCACTATGTTCGAATATGTTGGACTATATATTAATGTTGCATGGATATTACCTTAATATATTTACTAATATATTATGTGAATCAAATTAATATATGTTCAATATGTTCAATTCTATATAGAAAATTTGTCCCATTATTTTATTACTTTTATCTTAAAAAATAAGTATAAATATGAATTTGTAATTGGTTATATATAATTAGTAATGTAGATACTTAGATACTAAATATTGAAAGCCATATTATTATTGACAGTCAATACAATTGAGTTTTGGTCATACATAATTTCTTATTATTATTAAAGCATCATTTAATATTATTATTATTGATTAATATTAATAATCAAACAAGTCAAACAAATTAGTCAATAGTAGTCAAACATTATCAACATTTTTGGTCAATATTTAAATACTTGACCATGATCAAACATGGTCAAGCTTATGCTTAACATATTTAACAATAGTCAAACATATTCACTTATAGTCATTATCAATCAAGGCAACTCAATCTTATTCATTTACAGACATCCATGGTTGAACATACTTAATCATTGTCAAACTTAGCTAGGGTCATCCTTCATTTTTCACAATCAAGATTTAGAAATGTTTAATAATACAAATATTAATAATAATAAAGTTGACTAATAAATATAATATTAATATTAATATTGTGACATACAAATGGTACATAAATCTAACAAGCATCATAACATGACTAACATTGTTGCAATGTTACATTACGTTGCAATTTATCCCATGTCGTAATGCAACATTACAAAGTTAGTCAACCACATTTACTAATTTTGTTGATTATGGTTGACTATGTTTTACTCTCAAGACTCTTCAACTTGAGTCAAACATAATTATCCTTTAAGATTATTAATTAATAATGATAATCAAACATAGTCAACGACATATCTCACACATAGTCAAACAAATTCAGCAAACATTACAATGCGACATTATAACATTAGTCAACCAAATATACTAAGTTTTTTATTATTTCAACTATGTTTGACAATTAACAATCTTCAACTTTGATCAATACTAATCATCTTTTAATATTATTGATCAATGAAAATTTTAGGGGCTAATTTTCCATGTTTTTTCCAAAAAAATAGATTCGCCAATTTCAATTTTTCTAAAAATTATTCGCCCAAAATCTATGATATAAATTGTTTTCCTTAAAACTCACTAGAATTTTATATAGACTTAGTATAAAATAATTGGAAATCTAAATAATTTTAGAAAAGTATTTCAAACATTTTACAATCTTCATATTATGGACTAGTAAGATTTGCTAATGTTTTTAAACATTAAGATAGACTTCCATCCTCAAAATTTTGTCTGTTATTAATTGCAAATCTCAGGAGGAAACAATCATTTCTCAAACATAGTCAAACAAATTCAACCATTAGTCAAACATAGTCAACCATAATGGTCAATCAAGGTCTTTATGGTCAACCATGGCCAATAATGGTAAATCTTGGTTAACCATAATCAACCATGGTTGACCATATTTGGCAATTAACACTCTTCAAGTTTGGTCAAACATAATTGACTATTAATATTATTAATTAATACTGATAATAAAATATAGTTAACCACATTAATTAAAAATAGTCAAACAAAGTCAAGTTTATAATAATTGTTTAAATGGTTGATCATCATTAAACTCAATTAACCTTATGCTTACAATATGGAAAGCATGGTGAACTGTGGTCAACCATGGTCAACCATCATTGAATATCGTCAACATGGTCAACTGTTGTCAATGATGGTTTTAATATTATATTAATATTAATATTAATATAAAATTGATATAAAATTAATGTAACACTCAAACCTCATTTCCAACAATGAATTTTGAATACCTACAAACAAGTAAAACACTCAATAAATATATGTTGAACAAAGATTATACCTCACATTATTTTCCTTTATAATATGGTTCATGAAATTGTGTTGATAATTTTAGTGTTTATAATTTAGGGTTTATAATATTAGGGTTTAACATATATATTTTATAATATTAAGGTTTATTATTAACATTTAAAATATTGTTTTTAGCTAATGTTTACGTAGTTGGCTATGATGGAACTTTGTCAAACCTATCTGCCCTAGACCCTAATATCATTAATATTAAGGTTTATAATTGTATTTGTGTTTATAATATTGGGTTTAATTGTGAGTTCTATAATAGTGGGTTTAACTATTAAGTTCATAGTATTGGGTTTATTGTATAGGGAATTTAATACATAAGGTTTAATATATATAGTTTATAATATTAGGTTTTTAATATACACTATTTGATATATATGATTTAAAATTAGGGCTTATAATATTGTGATTGAATATATAGGGTTTATAATATAATATTAATAGTTGAAAATGACCAAATTTAGTCAACACCACAATGTGACATTATAAAAGGAGTCAACCATATTTACTACTGGTTGCCTATGTTCAACTATGTTTAACTATATTTGACAATCAACATTATTAAACTTTGTTTAATTTTAATTGCCTATGAATATTATTGACTAATATTAATAATTGAACATGTTCTTAGAATGGTACATAAATTTATATAATGTCACAATGTGACAAAGATTGTCAGAATGTTGCATATATTGCAATTTCTCCAATGTCATAGCGCGATATTATAAAATTATCTAAGCACATTTACTAATGTGGTTGTGCTAGAGTTTATAGCACTTTAGGTTATAACAATTGGGGTTTATAATATAAGTGTTTTTAATATTATGGTATAATATTAGGGTTTATAATATTGGGTTTAACGTTGCGTTAAATGTCCGAGTTTATTATACCGGATGTTTAATATATAGGGTTTATAATATTAGAACATAATATATATGATTTATAATATAGAGTTTATTATTTTGGGTTTATAATATTGAGTTTAATATTAGCGTTGAGAATATTGGGTTCAGTATTCAGTTTATAATACAAGTTCTTTAATATAGGGTTTAACATTAGGGCTTATAATATATAGGTTTAACAATATAGAGATTAATATTAGGGATTATAATATTGAGTTTATAATATTAATCCCTCGGATTTATAATATTAACCCTTGGGCTTATAATTTTAAGAATCCCTAAGGGTTATTAATTCCTTGGTTTTATAATATTAATCCTAAGGGTTTATAATACTAATCCCTTGGGTTTAAAATATTAATCCCCTAGGCTTATAATATTAATAATTCGTTGGGTTTCTAATGTTAAATCTTGGGTTTATAATATAAATTGCTTTGGTTTATTAATCATCTAGTTTTATAAGATTAATCCAAAGGGTTGATGATATTAACCACTATGTTTTATGAATCCCTTGGATTTATAATATTAATAAGCTCTTAGGTTTATAATGTTAATCTGTTGGGTTTATAATATTAATCTTGGGTTTGTCTTAACAGTAATCGACCAGAATTTGAAGAGGAACTGGGGTTGCTGCTAGGGTTCTGACCATCCTCTAAAATGGCGCAGAAGGTTCAGGGGCGAAAATCATCCAGGACCTGACCTCAAGCCTCTTTCGACAGAGCAGTACGAGGATAATCCACAGAGCTCATGGACAGCCCCCAGGGGGGGGCATCATTGCCCTCCCCAACAGCAAATGCAGTGCCGCCAGGGCATGAGCAACCTATCGTCTTTGGATTTGTAGATGAGGAGGCGCTACACAATGAGACCCTACAGCAAAACACGCGCAAAGCAACTAATGAGCAGAAAGAAAAGAGAGAAGATATTCCAGGAAGAAAGGACAGGCCGAAGGAAAGGCCTAAGATAACCTCGAAAACATGCAAACCAATCGTAGTTGAAAGGCCAAGAATAGAGCTACCAGGACAGAAGATCGATGAACGAATCCAATACATGAGGGATCATGCCCTCATTGGGAAATTTATAGGGTTCTGGTTGATAGAAAAAGCTCTATATGGATGGATCGCAGCTAATTAGAAACCCAAAGGCCATGTCACTCAGCAGCTAGGACCGAAAGGGTTCTTTACGATGATTTTCTTTTGCCGGGAAGACAAGTACAGAATTATGGATGAAGGACCATACTTTTTCAACTCAGTTGGACTGTATCTAAGAGATTGGGTAGCAAGATTCAACCCGGATAAGGAAGACCTAACCTGGGCTCCAGTTTGGATAAGAATGTACTCGCTTCCGGATAAATATTGGGATGAAGGCCTGCTTAAAGATATAGGAAATGGTCTAGGAGAATACAAAAAGGGTGTGGAAGAAAAAAAGCTTTGCAGATATACCTCATATGCTCGCATCTGCGTCTTCATATGCCTGGACCAAGCCCTGCCATACTCGGTAAGTCTTTCTCACTATGATCATGAATGGATCCAACCTTTGGACTGTGAACATGTACCTTTTCACTCATGCTCATGGACATTTATTTAGAGATTGTCCGCTAAATACCAAGATCAATGTGCCTGACCTCTCTGACTCTCCATCCCAGGATGGCTTTGCCAAAGCACCCAGCCAGAAATGAGCGCACAAAAAGCCTTCAATTGGCAAAAAACCCTAGCCAAATTCTGCATCCATCCCTCCTACAAGCAACAGCTTTGAAATTCTAGCTCAAGCCTCTGATGAGCAAAATCTGAACTCTAAGCCCAGCTCAATGCCCATCTCCATCTCATTCCAACCCCCTCCTTTGGGCCCTCCACCCAAGTCACAAACATCCATGGGTGTTGAGGCCTCCCCCAAAAATAGCCAAAAGGAGCCTACAGAGATAGCAAATGACATGGAAGTTTATGGACTCCCAGAGCAGCCCAATAGCTTAAATATGTCCAAAGTCGAAAACATTGAGGTGCAACAGATGGATGAAGAACCAGAAAGTATAGATATGGATGGACTAGACATTCTACATCTAGAACTAGCCTGCAAAAAGAGGGACTATGATAACATCCCAGAGCTTCAACTCAACAAACTAAAAGTGGTCATATCAAGAGCTTATCAATAGAAAGAACTAGGCATCTAGCCAGGCAGCCACTGGGATGGTGGTCTCCCAACAAAAGACTTCAAAGAGAGGGGAAGAAGAACGAAACTCCAGTGAACAATAGAAGTCGGTAAAATCCTGGTGGACTCAGGCAAGTATGCAAAATTGACAAAGTAATACAAACCCTCAACTATTAGTGAATCATGAAGCTCATTTCATGGAACTTAAGAGGGCTCAATAGCCCAGGGAAACTTAGAATACTGAAAAATATGATAAAAATGGAAAAGCCGCAAATATGTTTTCTCCAAGAAACCGTGTAACAACAACACATTAGGAAGTGTCCTCTCTAAAGCATGGCCAAGTTGTCAATCGGTGGTTGTGGATGCCTCAAGAGGATCAGGAGGGCTGGCTATTGCATGGAACATGAGGGCGTTAACCCTCTCTGACTTCCATGCGTCCCACCACTTCATTCAGGCCACCTTCCACATCCTAGGCACCAATATACATGGACACCTTTCTAATGTCTATTTCCCGCAGGAAGCAGGAAACAAAACTGATCTTCTCAACATGATTGGGGTTTTGAATAACAACAGAATGCATCCTCTTTGAATCATTGGAGGGGATTTTAACATGATCACCTTGCTGGAGGAAAAGATGGGAGGAAGAAACAGGTTGGAACAACGAACTACCAACTTCAGAGACTTCATCCAAAACACCTCTCTAATTGATTTGCAATTTTGTAATGGTAAGTACACATGGAGTAATCGCAGATTAGGGAAGCACCAAATCGCTTCCAAACTGGACAGATTCCTGATATCCGATAACTCGATTTACTTAGGAGGAGATATAACGACGACAATTCTCCCCCATTCAGGCTCAGATCACTGGCCAATTTCCCTCCAGTGGCAATGACCGGACAACACCACCGAAAGACCATTCCACTTTGAAGAGTTCTGGCTTACCCACCCTAACTTCAAATATTTCATCAGGAACAAGTAATCACAGGAGGTCACACGGAGGGAACCCTGGAGCAAGAGCAGTGTATCGACAATAAGCTAGAAGAGAGGAGAAAGCACGAGGAGATTTTATGGAAGCAGAAGTCCAGGATTAGATGGCTGAAAGAAGGTAAAGGGAATATCAAATTCATTCATAGAACCATTGTTCAACGAAGAATGCACAACAATATACCCTTCATTTAGAAGCGAGGTGGGGCAAGGATAGAACAACATGAAGAAATTAAGGAGAAATTTATAAATCACTTCAAGCAAGTTCACCAAGAGTCCAATGCAGATAAGCGACCAACTATAGAAAGAATCACCCAAAATGTGGCAAAGCTTATCACCGAGGAACACAACGAGCTTCTCCTTCGGCCTATATTGACATAGGAGGTGGATACAGCCATGTCCCAACTCAAGGAAGGCAAAGCCTCTAGCCCGGATGGCTTCATTACAACCTTCTTTCACACTTTCTGCGAGCTGATAAAACTTGAGGTCTAGCAAGTGGTGGAGGAATCGAGAGCTCTTCATTGGCTGTTACCTTCTCTTAACTCAGCTTTCATTACTCTTATACCAAAAGAGGAGGAATCCAGTACCCCGGACAAATTTCGGCTGATTGCGCTTTGCAACGTCATATACAAAGTGATCTCCAAGGTCATAGCCAACAAGTTAAAGCCTCTCTTACCTTTGCTCATCTCTCCAGAACAATCTAGGTATGTCGAGGGGAGACAGATCTTGGAGGGCATTATCCTATTGCATGAGATTATACACTCTCTCAAGTATTCCAAACAAGCAGGTATGATTCTAAAGCTTGATCTTTCAAAAGCCTTTCATAGGCTTAGTTGGACTTACATTTAGAAAATGCTAAATGCCTTTGGATTCTCTCCTATGTGGATTCGTTGGATTATGAGTCTTATCACCTCCACCTTCTTCTCCATTCTTGTGAATGGCATCCTGTCTCAGTGCTTCAGTCCCTCACGAGGAATCAGGCAGGGCGACCCTCTTTCCCCCTTCCTCTTTGTTTTAATGGCTGAAGGCCTGGGATGTCACATTAAACATGCCCTCCTCTCCCATCAGCTTAAATATATCTCCATTCACAACTCCCAAGCTACAACTCATCAGCAGTTTGTTGATGACAACTTGCTCTTTTGCTACCCTTCAGTCCAGGAAGCCTCCCACTTCAAATCCTTGCTCAATGACTTCTCTGAGGCCTCAGGTACCAGCATCAATAATTCCAAGTCGTAGATCTTTTTTCTCCACACCCCGCCTGTAGTTAAGCACGTTGTAGTCCGGATTCTGGGATTCCCCACTGCCACTCTCCCCTCCAAATATCTTGGAGACCCCTCATTGCCTCGGCCATCAAGCACTCTTCTTGGCGTATTCTCATCGAGAAGCTTGAATCCCGTCTTAACCTGTGCACGCACAGAACTCTGAACATGGCTAGTCATGTGGTGCTTATAAAAGCAGTACTACAGGCTATGCCACTTTACTTATTCTCAATCCTAGCGGCACCTAAATGGGTTTTAAAAAGAATAAGGGACCTTAAACGAGGCTTCCTCTGGGGAAATTTCACCACAAATCGCAAATGGGTGTTGGTAAAGTGGACCACAGTCTGCATGCCCAAGGAAAAAGGAGGCATTGGCCTGAGGGATGAAAATCACAACAATGCTATCATGAGTGCAAAATTTTGGTGGCAATGGCTCTCCTCCCCAAAAAAACCTTGGGCTGCCATCTGGATGGCCAAATATGCCAATCAAAGACCTCAGGAGAGCTCATCAGGTTTACTCCCAATGTCAAAGGCTCTCTAATATGGAATGCGACCAAACAACACTTCCAATTGATTCAACAACACACTTTTTGGGAAGTAAGAAATGGAAGAAGAGCACAATTCTGGACGGATGCCTAGAACCAAATTCCAAAGGTCAGCAACATTCTAGATCCACCTCCAAACTTCATCATAGAGGAACAACAACAGGATAAGATTTGGCAGTACTGGACTCAGGAGACAGAGCAAGGCTTCAGGAAATGGAAACAAGGTGACCAGCTCACCCGAATTCCGGAAATCCCACTTATAGATGATCTGGAAAAGGAACTTCGCAAAAGGAGCATTATACACTCTGAAGACAGGGACATTTTGCGATGGGGTTACATGCCTAAACGTACTTTCACCGCTTCCAAAGCCTACAAAATCACGTGCGCAAAATTAACCCCCCCTGACCCAATCTGGAACAAAATCTGGGGGCTTGGATCATGGCCTAAAGTCTCCTTCTTCCTTTGGCTAGTGGGACATCAGAGAATTCTCAACTAGGATAAACTCAGACAAAGAAACTATCATGGCCCCTCCATCTGTGTTAATTGCAAATCTCAGGAGGAAACAATCCACCATCTCTTGGACGCTTGCCCATTGGCCAATCAGTTATGTGAGAAAGCGAGCTTTAGATGTCAAAGACGATGTAAGCTTCTGGATGATATCACAAACTCACTGTGGCATTGGCAAATGAATCCATACAAAAGTGGAATTCTCAACCACTTATGGAATATTCTCCCCAAGCTTCTCTTATGGAGCATATGGAAAGAAAGGAACAAGAAAATATTTAAAGATGAATGTTCACAGGTCGAAATTATCTGGAGCAAGCTCTGTGTGAATCTAAAAGAGACTCTACTGCTTCACTCATGGACGACAGAGGACCTTCCAACTCTAGACAATGAGAAAGCCATCTGGAAAAATTGGAATTTGCAACTCCCTCAGGAACCCCACTACAAAGTCCCCCCTAAAAGCAACAACACCAAAAAGGCCTCTTGGCCTGCCCCTCCAAAGCTCTCCTTCAAGCTCAACTTTGATGGAGCCTCAAAGGGCAATCCTAGAATTGCAGGTTTTGGCGGAATCTTCAGAAATGACAAAGGCTCACCTCTTCTGATCTACTATGGAAACATAGGATGGGACACCAATAACTCGGCTGAGTTAGAGGGACTTTGGCAAGGTCTCATTCTTTCAAGAAATCATAGCTTTCATCCCCTGGAGGTGGAAGGATATTCCTAGATCCTAATCAACATGGCCAAGCACCTCCTAAATGGCTCCCAAGTAAAGAAAATAGCCACCAGTTGGAGGCTTGAAGCAAGATTGGAAGCCATGGAGCAAGAGCTTCTCAGCAATAGGGCCATCACTTTCAATCACATAAAGAGGGACCGCAACAAGGTCGCTGACTTCATGGCCAATGTGGGTGTGGAAAATGAGCATACTCTTCAAACCGGGACCCTAGACATTCTAATAAGTCATGAGCAAGCACAAGAATGCAACCATCTGGTCCAAACTGATGTCATCCCCCCGGATGCGGGTGACCAAAGCCATTAGTAATGAGATGGAATGGGCGAGCAATGAGAGCCACGTGCCTGCCATGCGCATATGCGTTGTGTCCACATGGGGGAATGGACATTCCCGTTGGCACCCGTACAAAAGAAAAGGACTGCCACACTGGAGCATTAACACTCCACCCACCTCCGCCTGCAAAACAGGGCTCGGCTCCTCGACTCTCATGACGGCCATAGTTATGGTGGGAGCGCTTCGAGGTAAGGGCGGATGCAATATTAATGGATGCAGTAGGGAATTTTCCATGTGATTAGAAGCTTGGCTCGAGGTCTTACTGTTGCCTCGGGTGCTGTTGGGGTGGAATCCTGGTCTGAATTCTCAGGCCATTCCCTCTTCTTTGGACTCTTGAATCACTCCTGGCCTCTGTCTATTTGTTGGGTTTATGAACCTCTTACAGAACCCTCATCCATCTGATGGATCCAATCCTTCTCCTGCATATGATTCTCTCTATTTTACGAATTACAATTTGCTCGTGTTCAGCCCTGCAATTATCGTTCGGCCTCGGCAACGAATGCTCAGCCGATGAGGCACAACCCATGGTGGGTCATCGCGCCCTTCTGTCACTGAGGATACCTCCCACCATTTCCATTGCCACTGTCACTGCCCTTATGCTGAAGGAGCAAGTTTCCTTAGGCCAAGCCAATTTCTGCAAGCCAGCTCTCATGGGTCCTCTTCCTTGCCCTCGTTTGGCTCAGCAGTTTTCACTTTCAACACCTCTCTGAACCGCCCCCGGATCAATGCCCATGTTTCAATGCTCTTCATTGAGGAGGCCCAAGAAGAGGGAAAATCTAGTGCTCAAAGGGAGATTACACCACAAGCTGAAACCAGGAGAGCTATGGAGACGCCCTTTGCTGATCCTGTGAAGGTTTCGGAAGGACCTATCAGCCAGAAGGAGGACGTCGGGAAGGAGTCTGTCACAACGACAGTAGAGGAAGTCCAAGCGTAGGACATGGAGGAATACGGCTGGTTTAGGATCGTGGAGGAGGTTCCAGAAGACTAACCGTGTCTTCTCTCCAGGTTATGTGGCCTGCAATGAAGGAATTTTGTCTTTCCAGTTTCTGGCTATGTGTCAATGTGTCAATGTGTCAATGTGTCATTGTGTCAAACTGTCAATGTGTCAATGCTGTAGGGAATTTGTTGGTGCTCAGGGTTTGTTTCTTAAATTTTTCGGTGCTCTGTGTCACAATGTTTTTTGGAATCCCCTGCGCGGGAATGATTTTTTGGTTCCTCTGGCCCCTGTGTGGGTTAGATTAATGGTCTAGTTCAAGTTAAACTGAGAACACTACTACTCCACGCTGCCATTTCCACCAGGTAGCTGGTTCTTTTTTATAGCATGACTGTAATTGTACTCTGTTTCTGTATATAATAGATTAGTTTTACCTAGAAAAAAAATATTAATCTTGGGTTTCTCAGATCCGGGTGTCTGAAGGTGGTACAAGTGCGTGGGCAGTAGATTGGGTGGGCACGTGGCTCATCTCCACCGCCTCTTGGACTCTCACGTTACTGGTCTTTAATTCCCCTGAGCTCAATTTTAATGTTTCTTTAATGCAGCCTATCCCTTATCTTCGGCCTGTTTATTTCCTGATCATGGCGCCCTCAACTTGTCTCATTTGCATTCCTCCTTGGCGCTCAAGTCCCTCCTTTGCAGCTACAAAGAATCATTCTCGAACTATCCCAGGGATACACTGGGCTTTGGTTCGAAGGATGAATTTCTGGCTGGGGCTTTAGGCTTCTCACTGCCACACTTGCAAATACGCTATCTACTTGTCCTTTGCTCTCCCATTCGTGCATCTGGGTGCTGAAGCCAAGCTAGTTCTAATCCTTTTCTGCCTCCATAGTTTAACAGGCTGCCTAGATCTTCCCGCTCTTCCGGTTATACCGAAACTTCACCAGAGGATGAGCTACAGGAGAGGCTGCTCTTGGAGGCAAACAGGCCGCCAGGCCTCCTCCTCCATGACAGATTCCTCGACCTTTTGTTCGGACTTCTGCATGGACCGGTATCTGGCTACAAGGAGTGGACAGGGAAGGGGCAGAGGATTGCATAATTTGGTAGCAAGCTCTTTCAATTCTGCGACTAATACTGCTTGGGTACAGTTCCCCTGTATTCATGGCAATTTCTCCTTCATGGCCTCTATTACCATAGAGCTTAACGAGATTAATGCTGGTCAGGAAGCTGCTCCCCTTTGGGTGACTATGGAAAGGCTCGCGGAAGACAGATATGGCACCATTCAGATGAACTACGAGCAGAGCAAGGCTTCAGGCTCAGGCAAAAGCATGGCATCCCACATCATGAATGATCAGGCGGGCTCGAGTGTCCCTATCAATGGAGGCTCTACAAGCAAAGAGGACCACCCCTCTGAGGACGAATATGATTACAATTATGGATGTCGCATCATCAAAGAGCAGCCTGATACCTCTCATAACGTTTAAAAAGGTTTGTGCTTTATGGTTTTTTCGAATTCATTATGCTCAAGGATATTCACTTATCACCTACTTTACCATCATGATAAGCGCTCCATCTCTAATTGTCAGTTTCCCCTATGAGGGGGGTACTCTGCTAGCCTATGGTCTTTGATCTCAGTTGCAGTCTCAGTTGTTTCTAAAGTTTGTACTCATATTTTTTTTCAGGCAGCGTTTCTCGGTTCACTTTCCATGGTCTAGTCATCCTGTTACAGTTGACGTATGACCCCTGTTTAATTTTCAATTCCAAGTACAACAATGGGGGTTTTTTTGCTTTTTTGTAATAGTCATGGTCAGGTTCCTTGCAATCCTTCAGGGCAATACTCAACAGGGTATTTTTTTGAGTATTGATTAGCTATTCTTTGTAAACATGCCGTATCTTTGGGCTAGCGTTCACGAGGCCATGGCCTTGGTGTAAAAGTATTTTATATCAATATAGAAGTAGCCATATTCAGAAAAAAAAAAAAAAAAAAATAAATAAAAAATAAAAAATAAAAATAAAAATAAAATAAAAAATAAAAAATAAATAAAAAATAAAAAAAAAAAATAAATAAAAAAATAAAAAATTAATCTTAGGTTTATTAGTACCTTGGGTTTATAATATTAATCTCATAGGTTTATTAATCTATTGGGTTGATAAGATAAACTTGAAGGGTATATAATATTAATGTCTTGGGTTTATAATATTAAAACCATGGTTTTACTAATCGCTTGGGTTTATAATATTACATTTAATCCCCTAAGTTTATTATTCTATTGGGTTCATTAATCCCAAGGGTTTATAATATTAATCCCTGGGGTTAATAATATTAATCATTGGACTTGTAATATTAACCTCTTATGATTGTAATATTAATAATCCGTTGGGCTTATAATATTAATCTCTTAGGTTTTTAAAATCAATGTCTTAGGTGTATAATAATAATCCCTTGGGCTTATAATACTATTAATCCCTTGGGTTTATAATGTTAATCATGAGGATTTGTAATAATCCTTTGTGTTTATTAATAATCTTCTGAGTTTATTATATTAATCTCTTAGGTTTACAATATCAATTCTTTGGGTTTATAATATTAATAATCCCTTGGTTTTATAATATTAATAATAACGGTTTATGATATTAATGCATTGTGTTTATGATTTTAATCCCTTAGATCTATTAATCCCTTGGGTTCATTAATCCCTTAGGTAAATTAACCTTTGGGGTTTATTAATCTTTTGAGTCTATGATATTAATCCCTTAGGTTTATATTATTATTCCCTTGGGTTTATAGATCCCTTGGGTTTATAATATTAATCCCAATGGTTTGTTAAAACATTGGGTTTATATTATTTACCCCAAGTATTTATAATATTAATCAATTCGGTTTTTAATATTAACCCCTTGGATTTATAATAATAATCCCTTGGGTTTCTTAATACCTCGGACTTATAATATTCATAAGCAATTAGGTTTATTAATCCCTAGGGATTATTAATCCTTTGGTTTTATAATGTTGGTCTCTTGGGTTTGTAGTATTAATCACTTGGGGTTGTAATGTTAATAATCCCTTTGTAAACCCTCCTCCCACATCCACCCAAGTAACCATGCCAACTAGGGTAAACATGAGATGAGAGGCTACTATGATCCGATTTGACCTCCTATGTGACCTTAAGGAAGTGGAATCAATGAAACATCACACAAAGTCATCCAACATCAGCAACAAAACCCTAAGGAGACATGTTAACCACTCAGACAACTTGTCCCTGGGTTCTACTGTTGTTTTGGATCTCTTAGATCATAGTTTCTCGCACACTATTAGCAAGGGAGCAACCAACAACCTAAAGTCGCTCTGAGAAGCTTGCCTGCCAATGACAAAAGACCAAAGTTGCCAATTTTGTGCGAGTGACCTTGGGATTTAAGCCACTTTTTCAATCCTAGAGCCCAACTCCCTACCCATAATGGAGTGATAGCTTGAAATTGGTAAATGTATAAGGAGACAATGATGAAAAAGAAATAAGTTGAACAAGACCATAACCAGACCCCTACTAGCCATGATAGCCATTTCGTCAAACATATCATCAACATATAACCTACAAGTATAAATAACAATATCATGTGTAGGGATCTCATACTTATCTTACAATTGCTACAAACCATTGTTCCCTCATGTCATTTGTTTCACTATCATCTATTAAGTCATAGACACATTATCCATCCCTGTGCAAGTAAAACATGCTAAGAGACATACATAGATTTTGTAATAAAACATACATATAATGAACATAGTAGGAACAAAAATACCATAAACATATCAGCATCAAAATCCACATATACATCAATATGTTTACACATGAAAATTAAGGGAATGAATTTCTCATTAATGAATGCCATTAACCAACAAGATAAGGGACTACTGTGTTCCACTCGACCATAGATTGGCTGAGCCAAGTCTCTCTTCAGCCATTCACCCCCGTGCCATATTCCAAGCATGAATGTGGGACTCATAAAACACACCAAGAAAACCAATGAACATCGATGCCACTCGAGTTCTCTACCTACACTGTGAGGAATTTGAGTGCCTCCTAATCCCTCAGGCTTTACCATGCATCCACATTCTGATGCAAGGATCACTAAGATCTATAATGAGACATACTCTTGAGGCTTTACCGTGCATCCGATCTCGAGACCACTAGGAAAATGGAGAGAAAATCCACCTCTTATATTTACTGTATATCCCACCATTCGACGGTAGGGGTTCCTAGATCCACCAAGCCACACACTCTGGCTTTACTGCAACCCATAGTCTGATTTAGAGATTAATAGGTCAGTGACTTCGTGATCCTTAGTCTAGTTCAGCGACGGTCACTCAAACTATGAGTTTGTCAATTTGGAGATCCAACCCAATCAGCATCGAATCTAATCCGTTCATCCCACATAAACTGAATGAGAGAACCCATCTCATCAACGTTATCATGAAATGGCAAGGCTAGGCTGAAATACTATCACATTTGGAAAACCCCATGCAATCTTGTGCATGCCAAATCTAGCAAGGAAAATACACATACAAGTGGATAACTACAATGAAGCGTACTTTAGCTACTGGATCCTACCTTTCCCTACCTGATCCTTTCTTCCTCTTGCCTTCCTTTCCTTTCTTACTCCAATGCCAAAGTGCTCCAAGAAACTATAAGTGCTAAAGAGTGAGAGAGAGAGAGAGAGAGAGAGAAAATAATGAGAGAGATCCAAAATTGAATCGATCAAGCCTTGCCCATTGATCCTCGAAAGCCCTTTTATGAATGACACATCTATTTTGTTCATTTTCCATTATTTTCCTTCATTTTCCTCCTCACATGCAACTTGTGGCCTTTCATCTTCCTTTTCTCCTAATTTCCTTTATTTTCATAAATAAAATGCCAATAAATTTCCTTTGCGAAGCCTTAGTCATTGCCCTTTCCAATTTTCTTAGCCATAAACAACTAAATGAACACCCACATGAGAATGTTTTGCCCAAAATTCAACTTGGAATAGATGTCTCATCAGCCATGGCCTTATATATTTTTACATGTATTTTTCACCAGGGTTGTTACACCCTTAGGTTTATTAATCCGTTGGGTTTATAATATTTTTTTCTAGGTAAAGTTAATTCTATTATAAAAGAGAAGGTATTTACAAGCTGACCGAAGTCATTACAGTGCTCCAAGGCGAGCCATCATTCCAAAAAACCAGCCTATACCTGAAACCACCCATAGAATCCCAAACATCCCAAGACCATGCTCTAAAACCACCCATGAAGGGACATGCTTCCCAAACAAAACCATGAAACCAGTACATTAGAAGCCGAAAGAGACCCATAACCTAGAGAACTAAGGAATCGCCCAAGGATTACCAAGAATTGATCAAAAAACAAAGAGAACACCTTCAACAACAACATGTTATTCGACCGGACGTTCCTCCACAATTCGGCACCAGCCGAATTCCGGTTCATCCCCAAGAGGAGTGCTGAACTGAGCAGATGGTCCAGGATCAGCAGGATGCATCTCCTCGTCTCAAATGCCTCCATCTGGTTCCTCTTGAGCTGGTTGTGGCATCATTCCAATGCCAATATGGAAAGCAGGGGGAGGACCAACAGTGGCTCCCGAACCACCCGTGTGACTGTCTGAGTCTTCCAATTGTGTGGTTTCATAAATCACCACAGAAATGTGTGTCATGACCTGTGGTTGGTGCAAAGAACTATTGAATGTGAAAATGGCTGACCCAGTTGATGAAGGAGGCCCTGGAGGCAGATTGGATTCGCAACACCTGCCTCGCCCACTGCGAGTGCTCAGATAGCGACCAGAAAACAGATCACTGGTGGGCGGCGAGTTCAAAGTGGAGTAGTTGGGGGCTTGCCTGGGTTGTCCTCATCGGTAGCCCATTCTTTGTCGAAGACGATCCATAATAGGAAGGGCCACAAACTGATAAACACCACCCACCACACTCTTCTCCCCTGTCTTCCGCCCACCAGCGCCAAACAAAATGACAGGAGGAATTCCGCTAACCTCATAGCTATGAAGCCCAAAATCAATAGAGAAGGAGTATGAGTGAACGGGAGTGGAAAAGCCAATTCCCTCAATGTCCCTCTCCCCCCTTTCCTCAGCACTACACAAACCAGGATCAATACACCCATGACCTGAGATTGGGGGCGATCTACTCAGAGGCTACCTCCCCAATCCCCACGGAGAACTTACAAAGGCCGGACGCAGCGCCTCTACTGCAGGCTTGGCATTGATAGCATGAAACTAGCTTGAAACCTCCCCCAAATGAATTTTGCTTTCCATCCCCTGTCCCTCGTTATAATCCTCTGCCTCTTCTCGATTAACCCAATCCTTAACTGTTGCATTCATGGATGTTGCCATTGTTTGCAGTTCACTGCATGCGAGAGCCGAGTCCTTAATAGCACCTAACGTGAGAATGAAATGGCTTGTGTGCCTAGCGTCCCTCCTCTGGATGGCGTTAATAACGTCGTACAGGGAGGGCAGGTGTCGCGCCGTCTCCCACCACCCCTATCCCATCGCTCTGAACTCCTCCCTGTTCACCCGCATCCGGGGCGTTGGGTTTATAATATTAATCCCTTGGGTTTATAATATTAATATCTTGGGTTTATTAATCAATTGGTTTTTTAATTTTAATCCCAAGGGTTTATAATAACAATATATTTGGTTTAAAATGTTAATCAATTGCATTTATTAATCCCTTTGGTTTATAATATTTATAATATGTTGGGTTTATAATGATTTTCCCGTGGATTTATTAATACCTTGGGTTATTTGGGAATATGATATTATTTTGGGGGTTGAAGTATTCTCAGTCGACCTAAGCCTGGATCTTACTATTGTTAATGTTTGTGGACCCTGCTAGGATCAGGTCCCTTTTTGGAATTATTTGATGGAAAAATCCTTTATGAAGTTGGATAACATAGTGGTTGGTAGAAATTTTAATTTTTCCCTGGGGCAAAAGAGGTACGGGGACCCTAAGCCCAAACGGAACCATTAGAAGATTTTTTTCATCAGTAAACTAATGGAGAACAAACTCATTGATGTTAACTTAATCAAATACAAGCCAACTTCATGGAACACCCACACAGGAAATGCTAGAGTGGCCAAAACACTATAAAAATTTCTTCTTGAAGAATGTTTAGTTGGTATAATCCCAATATTTCATCAATGAGTTGGATCTGGTGGTGAATCTGGCCATCACCTGGTGTTCCTTGAACTCGATAATCCTTTCAAGTTTTACCCCTCATGGTTGAGGGAAGAGTGTTATCCTAATTTCGTCAATGACTCCTCAACACCTGATATCCTATATTTGGGTCCTTCTATCACTCATCAATTTATGGATAATTTAGAAAATACAAAACAAGTCATCATTCAATGGCCTTTGTAGAAAAAGGTTATGGATGAAGCAACCCTAAAGTCAATTGAGAAATACGTTGAGAGGCTATAAGGGGCGAATAAACATGGTTATGTGTTAGAGGAGGCCAAGGAAGGATCATCTAGCTAGAAGCATAAAAATGTAAAATCTTGATGGAAAAAGAGGAGTTATGGAGACTGAAGAGCAAACCAATATGGTTACCAAGTGTGTAGGAATTTACAGGGTAAGTTCCTCAGACAGAACACCAAAAGGACACCACTCACAAACAGATCACAGATCAATACACCAGTATTTTGATGTGGTTAAAACCCTCAGAGAGGGAAACAGTCCACGGCCTGCGCCAACGTGGCTACTACAGGCAATTTATTAATAAAAGAATGAAAATTTACATAAGCTTCTCTCATGCACGGTTAACCTACAAATGACCCTCCATGCGCTTTAAATAGAATTCATGGACCAATCGGGTGTCAAGCCACGGATCAAGTGTCGGTAATACCGAGGAGAGAATGAACCGTCGGATCACTACATATTGTGACCGTCGGATTGTAAGTTACAAAATGTACAACGTAAAGAAACACACTTTACCTAACTCTATACCTAACTCTATACTAGACCAAGTTGAACTTAACTATTTCCTATGTGTTGGAATATCCTAACATCCCCCCTTAAGAACAACTTGGGATAGGATTGAAGGATTTACAAATATGACACAATAGGAGAAAGGAAGGAGGCACTAGAGCCTATCCCCCCTTAGTGACAACTTCCTGAACTCCAACCATAAATCGAAGTTTAGTAAACTTCGCCTCTGTGAGAGCCTTTGTAAAGATGTCTGCAACTTGATCATCTGTTGAACAATATTGCACTTCAAGAACATGGTCATGAATGAGCTTTCTGATGAACTGGATGTGTAGTTCAATGTGTTTGCTACGCTGATGCTGGACTGGATCTTTGCATAGTTGAATGGCACTTTGATTATCACACCAAAGTGTAGTCGGATGCTGCTGCTGAAAGCCAAACTTTAATAGGATCTGACGAAGCCATAAGGCTTCCTTACTAGCTTCTACGACACCATGATATTCTACTTCTGCTGAAGAAAGAGAAATGGCACCTTGTTTCTTGCAAGCCCATGTAATAGGTCCTGAACCAAGAGCGAACACATAACCGGCAGTAGATTTCCGATCATCAGGGTCACCAGCCCAATCGTAATTAGTGAAACCAACCAATAGAGGAGATGCTTTGGCACTATAATGAATGCCAAATTGAACCGTACCTTGAACATAACAAAGTATTCTTTTAGCTGCTTTCCAATGACTTTCACGTGGGGTTTGCATAAACCGAGCAATAAGACCAACAACAAAGGAAAGATCAGGACGAGTATGGGTTAGATACAAAAGTTTTACAAGTTGACGGTATAAGGTAGCATCAACTTCAGAGGAAGTACAAGTGATTGAAAGTTTGACTCTAGATTAAAAGGGAGAAGGAGCTAGCTTACAATCTTCCATGTGAAAATGGCGTAGAAGATCACAAGCATACTTGGATTGGGAAAGGAAAATACCTTCCTTGGATTGCAAGACTTGAAGACCGAGAAAATAATGTAAGTGTCCTAAGTCTTTCATTTCAAACTTCTTTTTAAGGCTGGACTTCACATGGATGATAAGGTTGGGATCACTACCAGTGAGGATAAGATCATCAACATACAGAACAAGAATGATAAGAGACTTGCCCACTTTCTTGGTGTAGACAGTATTGTCAGAATGACATGTAGAAAAGCCAGATTCTAAAAGAAAGCTATCCATTTTGGAATACCAAGCCCGAGGAGCTTGCTTGAGACCATAAAGGGATTTCTTAAGCCGACATACAAGACTGGAGTCTGTTTGTATAAACCTAATAGGTTGTTCCAAATAGATTTCTTCATGAAAGTCCCCATGCAAGAAGGCGGATTTAACATCCATCTGATGGACTTCCCATTTGAAAGAGGTAGCAAGGGAAAGAACAAGGCAGACAGAGTTCATTTTGGCAACAGGGGAGAAGGTTTCAGTATAGTCATTGCCTTCAACTTGTGAAAAGCCCTTAACAACATGACGAGCTTTATGTTTATCAACTTTCCCATCTGGTCCATACTTGGTTCCGTAAACCCATTTGCATCTAACAAGTTTTCGTCCCTTTGGTAGAGGAACAAGATCCCATGTATCATTTGCCAATAATGAACGATATTCTTCATTCATAGCTGCGTCCCAATCTCGATGGCCTGAAGCTTCTACAAAGGTGTCAGGATCATAATTTGTTGAGACTTGAGCCAGTGAAGAAGAGGCTCTTTCGAACTGAGAACGTGTACGGCACTGGTCTGTAGGATCATCGGCAAGATCACTTGCTGCATCTCGAGTAGCACGGACCCATTTTGGAAGTGAAGGAGCTGAAGGAGGATCTTGAGAAGGTGGGCGAGGATTGTCATCCTCACTTTCATCATCTGAAGAAAAAATGTGTTCAAGAGTAGAAGAGATAGAGAGAGGTGGCACAGGCGCCGAACTAGGCTCGTAGGCCGATTTATTTTCATCAAACTTTACATCTCTTCTAATGATAACATTTTTGGACTTAAATGGAATAAGTCTATATCCTTTGACATCTTCAGAATATCCAACAAAAATACATTTTTCACTCTTAGGTTCTAAAGCTTTATGTTTCTCATCTGGAATATGGGCCCATGCTTCACTTCCAAAACACGAAAGTGACTTACATTTGGTTTAATTGAGCTCCATGCTTCTTCGGAGTGATATTCTTTAGAACCTTAGTAGGAGTGCGATTTATTATATAATTTGCACAATTAATTGCTTCGGCCCAAAAACTAAGACTGATTCCTTTAGATTGCAGCATACAATTAGCCATTTCCTTTAAGGTGCGCGATTTTTCCTTTCAGCTACACCATTTTGTTGTGGAGTGTATGGAACAGTATGTTGCATTTGAATTCCATTTTCGGTGCAAAAGTTGATGAATGTGTTTTTAACATATTCTCCCCCATTATCAGTTCTTAGCTTAAGAATTTGATGTCCAGATTGTTTTTCAACAAAGGCTTTGAAGGCCAAAAATGTGTTAAATACTTCGCTCTTGAGTTTTAAGAAGTATACCCAAGTGCGTCTGGAGAAATCATCAATGAAAGTTAAGAAAAACTTGAAGCCAGAGAATGAAGCAACAGGAAGTGGACCACATAAATCACTGTGCACAAGCTGTAAAGGGGCTGAGGCGTGCCAAGAGGCACGTTTGTCAAAACTGTCCCGATGATGTTTTCCGAGTACACATCCGGAACAAACACCATCTCTGCAAGATACCATAGGAGGACCTGTCACCATATTTTCTTTACATAGATGCTGAAGGGAGCGATAGTTTAAGTGACCAAATCGCTCATGCCAAAGTTTGCTCACTTCATCATTATGAGCAACAAATACTGAGGGAAGATTTGATGACCCAAAGTTGTGAAACTTATACAACCTTGTAGAATCATCAGCAATACCAGTAGCTAGAATCTATTTAGGATCTCTTAGATCCTTGATTACAAAATCATGAGGTGAAAATTCAACAATTTTACCTTCACCTGAATGAGTTATCTGATATACAGATAGAAGGTTGCTGGATAAGGTTGGAACACATAATACATCATTAAACTGACCATTGTCTAGATGAACAGTTTCAGTCCCTAAAACATTAAGAGATCTATCATCACCAACATATATATTTTTGGTGTTACAATCATGTAAAGAAGAAAACATGGCTTTGTTTTTGGCCATGTGATAAGAGGCTCCAGAATCAATGAGCCACTCATGAGAATGAGAAGAAGAAGATACATTTAATGCATAACCAGACTGAGATAATTGACAACGACATGCAGAAAGTGCCATTCCTGAAGATGAAGTTGAAGTTGAAGTAGAAGAATGCTCCACATGGATGTTATGTTTCTTCATTGCGGCTTCCAAGGCTTCCATCTTCTTAAAGCATTTAGATTCTAAGTGGCCATCTCGATTACAAAAGTTACCATGTTTATCAGTCTTCTTCCATTTGTTTTTATTGGTCTTATCATTTTGCTGAAATGATCTTTCATTTTGAGACTAAGTTTGCTTAGGACCCTTGTTTGGTTTAGGACCATTCTTTTTAGGATTCTTTAAATTTGGTTGCTGCTGGGCGGCTAACGCTTTCTTGGAAGAGTTTCCAAGATTAAGAAGACCAAGGTGTAAGAGTTTTTCTTGTTCTCTTATTAAAGAATCACAAAAGGAGTCAAAGGAAGGGGCCTTGTAGTCTTTTCCTTGACAAATGAAAGCTTCCCTTGTAGAATGGAAGGTGGAAACAAATACAGAGTAGGCTGGTCCCAACTTAGTAAGGATGGAATAAATAAGGTTACTATTTTCTTTCTTAACCTTAACACCTTCCAAGAGATATCTAAGGGTCTTGAATTTGGACAAGAAATCTTCAATGCAAGAAAAATTATTAGGATCCAATGTAAGCAACTCATTTTCAAGTTGATGGGCTCTAATTTCATTTTTAATCCCAAAACCTTTAGTGATTTGTTCCAATGCTTCATGAGGAGTATCAAGTTCTGCAATATGGAATCTAAGATCAGGAGAAATAGACATCCCTATCAAACCACGTGCTTGATCTTGTCTATTTTCCCATTTTGCAACCTTGTCTTCATCTTTTGGTTCTTCTCTTGGTCCGTGGCTATTCTGTAGAGACCTTTACTTCTAAGTAAATCTTCCATGTAGGATATCCATT
>APFE031145960.1:12721-65299 GCA_000404065.3 Pinus taeda
TGCAACATCAGTAGCAGATGTCAAATGCAAATATCAAATAAACCCTGTTCCATTCATTCACCAAAACCTCCTCTGAGGGTGCAAAAGTGCATGTTCTGAGGACAAGTTTTGATAAATTTCTAGACCCTTCTCTAAATGCATGAGAAGGGTTTAAATACTACTAACTAAATAACTTATTTACAGAAATTGAGGATTCGGTTTAAATGACCGTCCTCTTTCTAAGCAAAACTATTTCTAAAATTAAATCTAATATTTAACTATTTTTAAATTTTCTCCTTAACATTGCAAGCATTCAGTATTTTCCTGAGTGGAGTCGGCTGACTGTCTTCCGTCTTTGGTTGAGTTAAGCAAACAGAATCGGCAAGAGCTGGCATTATCCTCTCAGTAAAATTGATGATATACTTGAGAGTCATCCAATGACTATGTCACATTACCATGTATACCTGGTAATAATCCCATTTGAACTTGGTTAACCCTTGGACTGCTTCTGCTTTCCCTTTAGTTTTCTGATTCCAGTTTGTTTCTATCACTGCTTTCTTGCAATTTTCGGGGCTTGCAGGTGACTGAGTAATTAGGAGCCTTCCTTTTCGAGCAAGTTTTCTCATCGATGCGCGATTGGCGCTAAGTGCTAATCGCGCATCGGAAACTGCCTCTGTTTCTTGATCTGGGCTTCCCTTATGCATTTTTTGCTTCTTGTGCCTTTTTCTCTTATTGGGTATAAAGCTCAAAATTTGTAAAAATAGTGATTCCGTGAGTTCCTAACCCTGAGCATTAAAGTGTTTGTTTCTGTTGTTGGCATCGTTCAGTACCCATTCAACCATGGCTGTATATGAGAAATCTGTGATGGATACCTCAGAAGAGTTCTGCGGCTCTTTCTCTCCCTTAAGTGGATTAGGTGTGCCTTCCGAAATGGACATTGGAGTACTGCCTTTCCTCCTCATAGTTTTCTGCATACTGCCTTGTATAACGCTTTTTCCTTCGTTCCTGTAGTTTACATTTGAGGTGGAAGTAATGATAAAAATAATGACAAGAAAACTTTAAATGTTGAAGATATGCAAAACATGCCACCTTTCGTGAACTTGTTCTTCGAAAAACACAACACCATACTTCATTAACAACTAGAAACAACTCATTAATTCGCATTAAAATGCATGACCAGTTCTTGGCTTAGAGAAAGTTTTCTCGAATAATGAGCCAGAACCAACTACGATGGAGAGGTCCTGCGATTTTTCTTTGCGATATCGCAGATCGCTGTATCGTAATATCACAATTTCATCGTGCTGTTCTATCGCAAGGTTGCAGTATCACAATATCATAACATCACAACTTCGCAGTATTGCAGTATCGCAATATCGCAGATCGCTTAATCGTTATAATCCTTATGTGTAATTCATGTGATTTTTGCGATGCGCGATATGCGATATCGCAATCGGCGATTTAAAGTTCTTCAATGTGAGTGTTTCTTTAATGTATGCAATGCGATGAAGTTTTGCGTCGCAATCTCGTGTTTTTTATCATTTTAACTCATTAGAAGGTACCCTATCATTCTTTGAGCGATGCGATATCTCTTAAGAGTGAAATTTACTTTCTTCATTATGAAACTTAGGTTTTTAGATTCTTCAAAGGTATTTTCCTAAGTCCATGATGTTGTAAGTTTCATCTAAAAGGAAATATAACACTAATTGATTTTTTTTTAAAATTTTTTACTGAGGGTCCCCACTTATTTAGTATTAGCAATAACACTTCATAAGGAGGGGGGTTGTTGGTGGCCACAACATCGAGTTAAAGCAAAAAGATCCTTGTGATCTCAAAGTCAATGTTGCAAATATTGTTTTTGGGAATCTATCTCTAAGAATCCAAAAATAAACTAATCTAGAATGTTGGGGAAAATATTGGAATTTATTGAAAATTATTGGCTGACATAAACTTGGCCTGAAAACATCGAAAAATATCAGAAACATTGGCAACCTAAAAAGCTTGGAAAAAATTGAAGCTATTGAGAGAAATCCAAGATATTTGTAACACTGCTCAGAATCAATAGATTATTAGAAGCAACCCTTTGAAAGGTGTCAAGAAATTATATGGTTGTTGGTGAGCTAAGCAAATTCACTATTGCTCCACAACTGTAGACATCTTAATATGGATTGTACAATGTTGACATATATTTTTTGCAATTCCATCATATCCAAAATGTTTTTTACTAGTTTTTAGGCTAGAAATGCAAGCTTCCCTTGTTATTTTGAGTGGCTGAACAACAATTCAATTTGAAGGTCATTTGGACTATAGGCCTAACCAAATTTTATTTGACGAATATTTTATGGAGGAAGAATATTGAGAAATTATCTATAATTATACAAGCAAATTTTTCTCCACCATCCCCAAACCCCTTAGGTATTAATTTCAATAGGGATATTGGTTTTAGGGCTTTCATTATTTCCCCTATTTTATAGGACATATCTCTTTTATAGGTATGCTTTTATTTTTAACTATTGATTTTTAATTTCTTAATTTACGTTACTTTAAAAATGGGGTGTAGACATAACCACATAAAGGATGCGACATTGAGTAAGTAGGGCATTTAAGTTCTTCATGCTTAGACATATATAAGACCAACTTCCTCCTTGTCCCTAACTGTAGCACCTGAAATCTCAAGGACTCAATGGGACTCCAAAGAGTACATGGGATGGCATAAGGGACATCAATCATTATCATAGGAAAACCAAATATAAAGTTTAGGGTCTAGATAGTTAGATATCACTTTAGCTTGTCTATCCCACAATGCTCTAATGTCCCCTCCTTACTTGCAAAATCTAAGATGTCCTTTACGCGAGTTTGAACCTTTTACTAGTTTGGTAGGTAGCTAAAAAATTATGATATTCTACAGGTGTTGAGAGAATAAATATTGGTGATATAATATGCTACAAAATTATGACTGAGTTAGTAGCGAAGTTCTAGACCACAAGAAAAAACTAACAAGGTGTTTTGCTATACAACAACCCTCCCCATTTCAAAATTTTTCATATAAAACTTTAATAAGAAATGAGTCCTCTTTTAGAATATATATAAAATAAATAAAACATTTGAAAATAAATTTTCAAAATAGATCATATAAAATTTGCTTTTAGGGTAAGTTAAATTGCAATCGCAATTTGCAGGTCTACCGAACCCATGAAAGTCCTCTTGATAAAGTCCGACCTGATTTAAATTGTAATAAAACCTTATCATAAAGCTTTATTGAAGGAAAACAATTATAAAAGTGAATTGTTTCATCGTGCCCGTCCTTTATTTCAACGGTGAACTTAAAGTATTCCATTGAGATCTGCCGATGCGATAACTCTTTCGAAAATCGCATATCGCTACTCATTAAGAAACTGCTCCAAGTCTTCCATGGAAAACCTCCGATGCGATAAGCCGATCACAATCACACATCGCTAAATCATAAAACACATCCCAAAAGCCCCTTTGAAATCTTCCAATGTGATTTTATTATCATGAAGTGCACTTTCAATAAAGGAAAAATATGAAGTATTACGAATATATGCAGTTTTAAGTTATAAGTAAATTACAAAGAAAATTTAAGCGATTTATCAAATTTAAAGCATCCCGCCTCCCCATGCCAGCTCACCACTAATTGCAATTGCGACCATGCAAAGGAACCATTTAAGCAGGACACTTGTAACTCCCGATCTGCAATATGCGATTATCGCTAATTGTCGATCGGGAAGTCATGATACTGATTCTAAAAAAGGACCGTTATAAATTTTCGATGCAACATATCATCACAACATTAAAGTTTCACGTTGGAAGTTACGGAGAAATCATTAAGAAAGCAGTTATGGTTGAATCCTTCAAGGATTTCATCCGTGGTAGCTTAATATATTATAAATCCGTAGCATCTATTACACTTAATTGCTATTAGTTCTGTGCATTGTGTATTAGCTTCGAACAAGTTTTCCCACTGTTACGTCCTTCTGTTTCATTTTTTAGAGTGAATTTGAGATCATTAGTCCATCAAAAATGACTAAGAAATCTCGAAAAGTAAAGGTTCCCATCTTAGTGAAAGATGAACCAGCAAAGTTGGTGCTGATAGCTGATACTACCTGTCTCAGCCTTGGCATGGATTCATGGGAGAGCATATATAATTTACTCGAAGCCGAGGATCCAACTGAAATTGAAGAAGAAGGAGGAACGACTGATTCAAGTGATAAATTAGAGAATACTCTGAAGTATTTGGCCAGTTGCTTCCTCCACAGAATAGCGGCCCATGCCAAAGTGTTGCCCTACAATGACTTGGTGAGATGGGTAATAGAGAGTATCAACATAACCAACAGAGCATTCTTTATTGCCGATGGAAGGATGTTCGGGTCATTCAGGGCAGAAGATGTCAAGAAGATGTATCGTTTTCCGGACCCCCAGAAACATTACAACAAGGCATTTTTAGAAGCTTTCGCCAAGGAGAACAATGTAGATTCGGACCCTATCAAGCAATGGAGACATTTCCCAAACGATCATAAGCATGAATCTTCTGGTATGTACTCCGTAGACTCTTTAGCATCTCCCTATTGCTATGTTGGTGCTATGAGATGTAGACTCTTTCGAGTCTCTGATTTAGCTAGATTTTCCATAGAAATGGTGCCTTTAATGGAAGCAACAATTAACTCATATATCATGTATTGGGAAACCATTTTATCAGATAAAATGGCCAACCAAATCCTCGATTCTAGAAGAAACAGGTTTGTAACTACCCAGATAATACTCCCATTCTATATGAGTGCCTACATCATGGATACCATCTATTTCAATTCTGACTACCCCATTTTAGGTTGGAAATGGACTCCTCAAGACCCAACCCCTATTCACATATATCATAAGTATTTGTGGAAGGCCCATTATAAAGATCATATATATAGAATTTGCCATGGTTTTGTTTTACCCGTTCATCAAGCCATATTCAACAAACCTACTCCTTGGTTATCTGATGAGGCTAGCATTGACCTAACATCAATCGACAGTTGGTTCGGTGAAGAAAAGTTCACTTATATCAGACTTTTTGGCAGCATCACCGATCCACATGTTCTCCCCTTGTACATTCCTGATAAGCTATTGGCCAGAGAAATAGCTTACAAGATAATAGAAACAAGAATGTCCAGGAACCTCAAAGAGTCCAAGAAACAAATGTGGCCTTCATTTCCCCTCTGCTGTCGTACTTACTCACTACATGATTCCAAACATGTAGAGAAAGAAACAAAGAAGATAAAAATTCTTGAGTTAGCAGTCATTCCCAAGAGACAATATGATCCAAAAGAATGGCTTACAACTTTACCTCTTAGGTGAAACTTGCCAAATTTGAACATGAGAAAGATGAATATGATGACTTGTTCACTTCAATTGAGTTATTTTCATAGGTAAAACATCTAGCAAAGATCAGATTGGGAGCAAGGGGGTAGATAAGTTTACGTAGTTCAGGGCACTGAGGTTGCAAACATTAGCTCTGGATTTATTGAACACTACCCCTATGGTGCAACAAGAAGGTCATAGTGAAGAACAGACTATTGAAAAGAGTCCTGAAAAGGAGCAAACAAATGAAAAAACCAGCTAGCTCCTAGATACTGATGTGCATATTGATTCCAATTTAATCAAGGAATGGGAGTAGTTCAATCAAATGATCAAGAACTAGAATGACCCCCAAAACATCATTATACCAGAATCGCCTGCAACACAGGAGCCTATTATTACTAATATTCCAATTCAAGGGGCAATTGACACAGTTAACATTCCGCATGATATTGAAATAATTCCAGAGAATCCTTCCAAAGAGATTGTATTAAAGGTCGAGGAAATACCACCCCTATATGTATTCTACAGTCCAAAGCATAGGGTTGTGGTCAAAAGACAAAGGAAAAAGAGAAAAATTGACCAGGGACCATTCTCAACTCCTCAAGCTAAACTGATGAATGTGGTATGGAAAGACTCAAAAGTCAATCCTTCTGAGGATTTAACCAAGTTATCTCAATATGCAGGTGCCTATATAGCCGTTACCATGGTCAAGGCCTCCGAAGTTAGCCAACTGATTAAGGAAAGAGATCTAAGGATCACCCAACTTGAAGAGCAAACAACAGTGGAAAAACGGAAGATTAGACAGCTTGAGCAGCAACTAGCAGAGAAAAAACAATAGAATGAGCATCTAAAAGAACAGTTAAATATGGATAAACAAAATATCAATCAACGGGCTCTCTAGAAACAACAAAAGTTGTCTCAAGAACTCAACAAGCTTCAGGTGTCAATTCAACAGGAAAAGAAAGCCAAAGAAGAACAAATTTGCACAACTGCAATTACAGGTAGAGAAATTCAAGGGTTATCCGAAGGTTGGTGAATTCAAGAAAGAAGCCCTGGAAGTGGCCAAAGCTTTATCTTGGCAACTAAATATCCATTGCCATAAAATATCATTGGTTGATCCATTATGCACTATCACTACATCGCTCATTGAACAGGAAGTTGACACTAGGCTAGAATTTGAAAATGCGGATGATAAGGTAACAAAATTTCTCTCTTGGCAAAGTTCAGAAGAATGCATGGCTACTAGTCTATCGAAAATCCAAGAATCGCACAAAGAAATCTTGTCTTCGAAGTGGGAATCACTGTTAATAAAGGCCGAAAGAGCTACTTCCAGAGCCAGGGCTACAATGAACAGTGTGATTGATTTGGTAAATGATAGCTTATATATAGCTAACTTGATCTCCGATTGCTCTCCAAGAAATCTCCAGAAAGAAAAAGCGCTAGAAGATCAATGGAGACAGGATCTGGCCAGCAGAGAAGAACAAATCGGCGAAGTGCAAAACTTGATTTGGGATGCATTTTGGTTTTTTCTAGTCAAACTGCATAGCCAGCAGATGGCCATCAAATGCCTTGCCGACGTTGTCAATCTCATGGTTCCCGAACTTTCAGATGCAACGTACACTACTCAAATACATTCTAGGCTGAGTCATCTGCCAAAAATTCAACAAATGATCTCAATTTGTCAGCTACAAGTGTAAGAGAAGAAGTAGATACAATGAATTGGTTCAAAGGCTATCACAATGTTATTCTCGTAAATCAAATCCCAGATTTTCATGTTTTCAGTTTCAACAGCTTAAAGTGATTTCTATTGACAGTTAGTTTTTATTTTATTATTTAAACACTTTCATGTCTTTTAAGAAAGGGTCCTCAATTTGTATAAGATTTGACTTAAGAAGCTACACTTTTTTACTTATGAATATCTTTTTTATCAGTAGTGGATCAAGGTTCTACATTTTTGTGAAGAAACTTTTTCAAGACCTGCACTTTTGTATCTCCTGGAAGTTTTCTCCAATAAGAAAGTGGAATCAGAGTTTCATTTACATCAGAAAGACTCAAATGCATGCAATATTCTTATCACTGTCATTTTGTCTTATTTCCTTATGTGATGAAGCATTCCTTTTAAAAGTTTCTATTGTTGATATATGTATGCTCTTCAAATAATTCTTTATCATGTCATTTCTGAAGATTTAGAATTGTTATCCTTTAAAGGTATATGTCAGCGATACACATTATTATGAATGCAATATGTTTTTATTATTACTTCATTTAATTTCTTAAACGAAGTAATCATTATATATGAGTGCATCTTTCTATTGATAAGTAATCCATCTATATGATTATTTATCTGTTAGGAATAATAAGAAATCGCATTGTTTATAGAATACCTAGATTATATAAATATATTTGTATATTTTGAGTTATAGGTTAAAACACTTATCATCTTCATTATAAATTACAAAACAATTATTCATCAAACCATTCATTATATGGGAAACTACTCCCATAATATCCAGTCAGAGCCACCATACCAAATGGAAAAGGAGCTGTACTAAGGTCCGTACCGGGTGGTTATCCCCAATGTTGGTGCTAGGATTTTAGAGGCATCAACATTTTTGGCGCTAGAAGGAGGGCATGAACTGTGAATGCCGAGTGAATCCAAATCCATAGGCCATTCTAAGAGTAAAACTCCCTCACCAACTCGCACAACTTCTCCTTTGCATTCTAAATCTCCTATTTTTAAGCGAGAAGTTGAAAAGGAAAATACAACACCCCCTACTGAAAACTTAAACACACCTGACAATTCTTCTCTTAAACCCCCTGAAGTATAGTATTTGATTCATAAACTCCAAGGGTTTTCAATATCCCAAGAACAGTCTGAGTTATCCCAAGGCAGTGTGACTTCGCAGTATATCCCATCTCATCCTCTTAAAAGATTTCAGAGTGAAAAGCTTGGTATCCCACCAATTGAATTTCCTCTGCCATGTCGAAAAAGAGCTAGGAAGACAGCTTTAGAGTCTGATAGTGAGACACTTTCTTTATCATCATCTATTCCATCTAAACCATTGTAAAGTCATCCATCCATTCCCCAACTTCAGATCATAGTCCAAAAGGGTACAGGTACTCCAACATCCTCTACCCAATCACTTTCAGTTGCCTCCTCACCCTCTTCTGCTATTAGTTCAACAACGGCACATAATCAACCTCAACCAAGGCCATGGACCAATCCAGGAGTAGTCACAATGTCTGCACCTTTGAGTCAATTACCAACCCATCCTGAAAAATGGTTGCCAAAGTTTAATCCTGACATTGGCATATTAGTAGAAGAACATATAAACAATTTCATGTTGTCAATAAACTTGAATGGGGTAACAGAAGAAGATGCTGTTGTTAGGCTATTTCCATACACTCTATAAGGAGCAACTAGATCGTGGTATTTTTCATAACCACTGTTATCTCAAAATCAGACCCTGGAAGGCTGCTGACCAGGAAGACCTTAAGTAACTATTTCAAACCTACTTTAGGCTAACGCTTAGCCTCCTCAACCTGAGAGGGCTCTCTCAAAACGATTAATGATGTTGATTATAGTTAAGATGGTTAACTCTTGTGAAAAAACTTTAAAAATATGAATGGTGGAAACACATTTAGCAACTATCCATTGGGCTTATGGAGTCAACAACATCTCAATATAACAATGAATTCAACCTTACATAGAAGTCAGGGCATTCAACATTTAAAATATTCAGAACATAACAACTCAGATAGGACCACACAGTCTATGAATGCATACAGGAAGTTAGAGCACCTCAAGTGAATTCTAAGTGATCATACCACTGCAAGAATTAGGAAAAGGACAACATCACACATTCTGAACATAAAATCCCTCATGAATCCTGAGAAGTAAAGCCAAACATGTATTATCAAAACAGAGTATTACATAAGCCAAATATCAGTGTTTTTCATAAAATTTCCAACCCCTATTACATTGCTTTTTCTCCTATATATATAATTCTTGAGATTACTCCTCCAGCATGAGGGGAAGTCGAATTCTCCTTGCTATGATGACACCTATTAACATTTAAAACTAACTAATAAATACAACTGACTGCTAACTAGCAGTTCTAGAGACCTAAGACAATTAGGATTCTATCTCTTCATCATGTTGGTAGTAGCATTAAATACAATCCAAATTCGTTCTTTGACAGATGGCCTTCTTCATTTTAGCTTTGGTGGATGTTTGAAACTGCTTGCTGGCCCTTAATGCCTCATCACTTTACTGCTCCTAGAAACTAGGAGACTGTTCCTTGCTCTGTTCTGGCTGAAACATAGGTCTTGGGATAGAGCTTATATATTCTCATAAAAAATGTATTTGGAAAACATGAAGGAGGCTTTTGTGAACTAATCCATGCTAAACAAAAACCTCTCTTGGTTTTTTGAAAAACCTTTCCTATCGCCCAAAATGTGTCTTTGAAAAACAGGTGTAAAACAAAGAAATATACTTGTGAAAAACTGCACCTACAACAGTTTTGTAGCGCAAGTTTGGTCCTTAATTTCTCCCAGATAATAATGAATTTGAAGAAAGTGGAAGAGGTTTTTGTACTTAAGTATCTTAGGAATGAAAACCTCTTTCACTTTTCAGAGAGGAGTTTTAAATTTCTCATACAATCTTCTAGAAGTTGATTGGTAAAAAGAAGAAGACAGTTTCACGGGCAAGTTGACTGATAAAGTTTGGAGTTCAAAAATGCCTCTCCTCAAATTGTTTTGCCCTTGCTGAATGTTGACACCTTTTAAATGATCCTTTTTAGAGGTTCCCCTTCAAGAATATTTGCCTTTTTCTTTCAACATTGGTCGATGAAATCATAATGTGCAGCTACAGCAGTTTCGTAGCGCGCTACGAAACTGCTGTGTAATTTTAAAAACACAGTATAAGACCAAAATTTAATTCTCTTGAGTCTTTCTTTTTTCTGCAATGGATTTTTCAATTGTGATGAAGCTGTCCAAACTGAATATATGGACACCATTCTTCAAAGGTAAACTTCAAGAGGTAATTCATCAAAACTTTGGACTCAGCCTTACTTGCTTATGTGATATCTTTCAACTACAGATGTTCTTCATGCTGGCTTGGTTATTCTTCTTTGGATTGCTTCTCCTGTAGAGGATTCAATTATACCTTCTTTGACTTGACCTTTCCCTTTCAAAACTTGCAACCTGATAAGATGTTTCTGAGATTTGGCACTTGTTTAAGTAAAGGCAGCATAAATAACTGCTCATGTGGACCACTTTGAGTTACGTTATTCAGGAGCTGTTGGGATTCTCGGTCTAAAACAAAAGCAATAAGTATCCCAACTGTGTGACCAATGGAAAGTAACAGAAGAAGAAACAGAGCTTCACTATTGCTACCTTTTGCCAAGATGGCAAAAATTTGCATTCCAATACCAAGCGCTCTTGAGAATATGTGTATGCAGAATGGAACACGATACAAGATACTCATGAAAATGCATTGGATCAAGACCACTAGAAAACTAAAACTGAGCTCCAGATTGTTTACAAGGAATAGTTTCAGACTGCCCCAAATCCAAAGAACACATGCAAAACCTAGAAGGACATTTTCCTGATTGCTTTGATACCATATCGAAAAGCCTAATTGAACTACCAAACTACAGAGCAAAGTACAACTGTAAACATGTGACAGTGCCAAGACACCTAACGACCTAATGATGAGGATAAGCGGTTGGATATGATAGAAGAAGTGTATAAGCTAACAACTGTTGATGTGAACATAACGAATTTTGATAGATATGATCGCTGGGTGCAATTCGCTACGGAATGCACGAATCCCCGATTTCGTAGCGTAGTTAGTGTAAATTTTAAATTATGCGCTACGAAATCACCTAAAACATATCGCGCTGCGAAATCACCTAAAACTGTTGCGTTGCGAAAACACTGCAAAATGGTTACATGCGCTACGAAATCACCTAAAGGGCTTTGTGGCACACAGTAAATTTTAAACACAACTGACACATGGCTATGAGACTGGTAATAAATGAGAATGTCCAGTGATGAATGATAATGCATATTTGAGTCAAGACTCCTAAGACTCAAACTCTAAGGCAAACAATCATCAGACTTAGACTAGCACCGACTTTTACCATAAACTAATGTGAGACATTTTGGTATTAGAATTCTTAAGTGATAACAGTGGCTCCACTTGGGATAGTGTGCTCCTGTAGTACACTAAGAACACGTAGGTCCAGTGCTTTATCCATTTTATGATAAACATAGATTTGCTTGACGAGCATCTTTTTCTAGCTTCTTGGGCCTTCACCTCGGGCTTAAGCTTGATGATCACTGTAGAAGAAAGAAATCTACATCTACTGAAAAAATGCTCAGTCAACCTTGAACTTATTTGCATCTACCTACCTACCCTATCAACTGCAATCTCCACTTGTAGCTCAATCAATGTGAAATTTCCAATGTAGCCAATCATTTGTCTTATCTGATATTTGAGTTTTTTGACTGCATCGGAGTTCAGAGCCACTATGATATTTTGATGACCACTGCCATTGAAATTGCCTCTGATCTTCATAGAAAAACTGAAATACTGGAGAGTAAAACTCTTCCTTGTATCTAGCTATAGGATCCCAAAATACATGATCAGCTTGATGGTTCTCGTAACTTTCTGATTGTGCAAACTGATCTTCAATAACATTGTACTCTTCCTCAATCATGAAAGAGAAAGGAAGCAACACCCTCTCCTTGTGTTCTGCCATAGAAATCTTTTGAAAAGAATAATCATAACCATGAAGACTATATGATTGAATTGGACCTTGTAAACCTTCAATGTCTTTCTCAACGTCTTTAGCAACTTCATTCAAAAATTTCATCTTATCTTCCGTCTTGCATTCAAATGATTTTAAATACGAAGACAAGGACAAAGAAAAATTTTCATCTATTTCTTCATTAATATGATCATCATTCCATTGTTTGAAACCTTGAATTGAAGGAGAGTTTGCCACCAGATCTGATCTATCTATCCATTCCTCCAAAAATATAAGCCAAAAGTCTGCAAATGACTTAAGAGATTTGGCGGGAAAGCTTTCAACCCACTGTTTACATTTCCCTTGAAATGAATCATAGAACAACATAATGCAAACATCCTCATGTTTAATTCTAAGAAGCTCGGTAAAATCACAGAAATCTGATATATGCTTCAAAGTTAAACTCAAATCTTCTCCATTAAATTTTGGACCATTCCTTAGAAAATATGCATCCTTGGGAAAATGATTTGGGAAACCATGAATTCCTGAAAAATTTACGCATGCATACCTTGAAATAAGAATGGTAGCATCTGGGTCCTTCATAACTCTAGTGGAATAACCATGAATCTATGAATTTCGAATTCTTCAACAATGGAGTCGCCAAGGTAGATTTGCAGCCTCGAAAATTATTCTGAGCTCCTGCTACCTTCAGAAGTTCAGTCTCTTTTTCTTGGGAATGAATAATCTTCAGACTCCCGATAGACACACCAAAATGTTATCTCAAAATCAAACCCTGGAAGGCTGCTGACTAGGAAGACCTTAAGTAACTATTTCAAACCTACTTTAGGCTGAGGCTTAGCCTCCTCAACCTGAGAGGGCTCTCTCAAAACGATTAATGAGGTTGATTATAGTTAAGATGGCTAACTCTTGTGAAACAACTTTAAAAATATGAATGGTGGAAACACATTTAGCAACTATCCATTGGGCTTATGGATTCAACAACATCTCAATATAACAATGAATTCAACCTTACATAGAAGTCAGGGCATTCAACATTTAAAATATTCAGAACATAACAACTCAGATAGGACCACACAGTCTATGAATGCATACAGGAAGTTAGAGCACCTCAAGTGAATTCTAAGTGACCATACCACTGCAAGAATTAAGAAAAGGACAACATCACACATTCTGAACATAAAATCCCTCATGAATCCTGAGAAGTAGAGCCAACCATGTATTATCAAAATAGAGTATTACATAAGCCAAATATCAGCGTTTTTCATAAAATTTCCAACCCCTATTACATTGCTCTTTCTCCTATATATATAATTCTTGAGATTACTCCTCCAGCATGAGGGGAAGTCGAATTCTCCTTGCTATGATGACACCTATTAACATTTAAAACTAACTAATAAATACAACTGACTGCTAACTAGCAGTTCTAGAGACCTAAGACAATTAGGATTCTATCTCTTCATCATGTTGGTAGTAGCACTAAATACAATCCAAATTCGTTCTTTGACAAATGTCCTTCTTAATTTTAGCTTTGGTGGATGTTTGAAACTGCTTGCTGGCCCTTAATGTCTCATCACTTTACTGCTCCTAGAAACTAGGAGACTGTTCCTTGCTCTGTTCTGGCTGAAACATAGGTCTTGGGACAGAGCTCATATCTTCTCATAAAAAATGTATTTGGAAAAAATGAAGGAGGCTTTTGTGAACCAATACATGCTAAACAAAAACCTCTCTTGGTTTTTTGAAACACCTTTCCTATAGCCCAAAACGTGTCTTTTAAAAACAGGTGTAAAACAAAGAAATATACTTGTGAAAAAGGGCACCTACAACAGTTTTGTAGCGTAAGTTTGGTCCTTAATTTCTCCCAGATAATAATGAATTTGAAGAAAGTGGAAGAGGTTTTTGTACTTAAGTATCTTAGGAATGGAAACCTCTTTCACTTTTCAGAGAGGAGTTTTCAATTGCTTAGAAAATCTTCTAGAAGTTGACTGGTAAAAAGAAGAAGACAGTTTCACGGGCAAGTTGACTGATAAAGTTTGGAGTTCAAAAATGCCTCTCCTCAAATTGTTTTGCCCTTGCTGAATGTTGACACCTTTTAAATGATCCTTTTTAGAGGTTTCCCTTCAAGAATATTTTCCTTTTTCTTTCAACATTGGTCCATGAAATCATAATGTGTAGCTACAGCAGTTTCGTAGCGCGCTACGAAACTGCTATGTAATTTTAAAAACAAAGTATAAGACCAAAATTTAATTCTCTTGAGTCTTTCTTTTTTATGCAATGGCTTTTTCAACTGTCATGAAGATGTCCAAACTGAATATATGGACACCATTCTTCAAAGGTAAACTTCAAGAGGTAATTCATCAAAACTTTGGACTCAGCCTTACTTGCTTATGTGATATCTTTCAACTACAGATGTTCTTCATGCTGGCTTGGTTATTCTTCTTTGGACTGCTTCTCCTGTAGATGATTCACTTCTACCTTCTTTGACCTGACCTTTCCATTTCAAAACTTGGAACCTGATAAGATGTTTCTGAGATTTGGAACTTGTTTAAGTAAAGGCAGCATAAATAACTGCTCATGTGGACCACTTTGAGTTACGTTATTCAGGAGCTGTTGGGATTCTCGGTCTAAAACAAAAGCAATAAGTATCCCAACTGTGTGACCAATGGAAAGTAACAGAAGAAGAAACAGAGCTTCACTTTGCTACCTTTTGCCAAGATGGCAAAAATTTGCATTCCCATACCAAGCGCTCTTGAGAATATGTGTATGCAGAATGGAACACAATACAAGATACTCATGAAAATGCACTGGATCAAGACCACTAGAAAACTAAAATTGAGCTCCAGATTGTTTACAAGGAATAGTTTCAGACTGCCCCAAATCCAAAGAACACATGCAAAACCCAGAAGGACATTTTCCAGATTGCTTTGATACCATATTGAAAAGCCTAATTGAACTACAAAACTACAGTGCAAAGTACAACTGTAAACATGTGACAGTGCCAAGACACCTAACGACCTAATGATGAGGATAAGCGGTTGGATATGATAGAAGAAGTGTATAAGCTAAAAACTGTTGATGTGAACATAACGAATTTTGATAGATATGATAGCTGGGTGCAATTCGCTACGGAATGCACGAATCCCCGATTTCATAGCGCAGTTAGTGTAAATTTTAAATTATGCGCTACGAAATCACCTAAAACATATCGCGCTGCGAAATCACCTAAAACTGTTGCGTTGCGAAAACACTGCAAAATGGTTACGTGCGCTACGAAATCACCTAAAGGGGTTTGTGGCACATACTAACTTTTAAACACAACTGACACATGGATATGAGACCGGTGATAAATGAGAATGTCTAGTGATGAATGATAATGCATATTTGACTCAAGACTCCTAAGACTCAAACTCTAAGGCAAACAATCATCAAACGTAGACTAGCACCGATTTTTACCATAAACTAATGTGAGACATTTTGGTATTAGAATTCTTAAGTGATAACAGTGGCTCCACTTGGGATAGTGTGCTCCTGTAGTACACTAAGAACTTGTAGGTCCAGTGCTTTATCCATTTTATGATAAACATAGATTTGCTTGACGAGCGTCTTTTTCCAGCTTCTTGGGCCTTCAGCTCGGGCTTAAGCTTGATGATCACTGTAGAAGAAAGAAATCTACATCTACTGAAAAATGCTCAGTCAACCTTGAACTTATTTGCATCTACCTACCTACCCTATCAACTGCAATCTCCACTTGTAGCTCAATCAATGTGAAATTTCCAATGTAGCCAATCATTTGTTTTATCTGATATTTGAGTTTTTTGACTGCATCGGAGTTCAAAGCCACTATGATATTTTGATGACCACTGCCATTGAAATTGCCTCTTATCTTCATAGAAAAACTGAAATACTGGAGAGTAAAACTCTTCCATGTATTTAGCTATAGGATCCCAAAATACATGATCAGCTTGATGGTTCTCGTAACTTTCTGATTGTGAAAACTGATCTTCAATAACATTGTACTCTTCCTCAATCATGAAAGAGAAAGGAAGAAACACCCTTTCCTTGTGTTCTGCCATAGAAATCTTTTAAAAAGAATAATCATAACCATGAAGACTATATGATTGAATTGGACCTTGTAAACCTTCAATGTCTTTCTCAACGTCTTTAGCAACTTCATTCAAAAATTTCATCTTATCTTCCATCTTGCATTCAAATGATTTTAAATACGAAGACAAGGACAAAGAAAAATTTTCATCTATTTCTTCATTAATATGATCATCATTCCATTGTTTGAAACCTTGAATTGAAGGAGAGTTTACCACCAGATCTGATCTATCTATCCATTCCTCAAAAAATATAAGCCAAAAGTCAGCAAATGACTTAATAGATTTGGCGGGAAAGCTTTCAACCCACTGTTTACATTTCCCTTGAAATGAATCATAGAACAACATAATGCAAACATCCTCATGTTTAACTCTAAGAAGCTCGGTAAAATCACAGAAATCTGATATATGCTTCAAAGTTAAACTCAAATCTTCTCCATTAAATTTTGGACCATTCCTTAGAAAATATGCATCCTTGGGAAAATGATTTGGGAAACCATGAATTCCTGAAAAATTTACGCATGCATACCTTGAAATAAGAATGGTAGCATCTGGGTCCTTCATAACTCTAGTGGAATCACCATGAATCTATGAATTTCGAATTCTTCAACAATGGAGTCGCCAAGGTAGATTTGCAGCCTCGAAAATTATTCTGAGCTCCTGCTACCTTAAGAAGTTCAGTCTCTTGTTTTTGGGAATGAATAATCTTCAGACTCCCGGAAGACGCACCAAATTGTTATCTCAAAATCAGACCCTGGAAGGCTGCTGACCAGGAAGACCTTAAGTAACTATTTCAAACCTACTTTAGGCTGAGGCTTAGCCTCCTCAACCTAAGAGGGCTCTCTCAAAACGGTTAATGATGTTGATTATAGTTAAGATGGCTAACTCTTGTGAAACAACTTTAAAAATATGAATGGTGGAAACACATTTAGCAACTATCCATTGGGCTTATGGAGTCAACAACATCTCAATATAACAATGAATTCAACCTTACATAGAAGTCAGGGCATTCAACATTTAAAATATTCAGAACATAACAACTCAGATAGGACCACACAGTGTATGAATGCATACAGGAAGTTAGAGCACCTCAAGTGAATTCTAAGTGATCATATCACTGCAAGAATTAGGAAAAGGACAACATCACGCATTCTGAACATAAAATCCCTCATGAATCCTGAGAAGTAAAGCCAAACATGTATTATCAAAACAGAGTATTACATAAGCCAAATATCAACGTTTTTCATAAAATTTCCAACACCTATTACATTGCTCTTTCTCCTATATATATAATTCTTGAGATTACTCCTCCAGCATGAGGGGAAGTCAAATTCTCCTTGCTATGATGACACCTATTAACATTTAAAACTAACTAATAAATACAACTAACTGCTAACTAGCAGTTCTAGAGACCTAAGACAATTAGGATTCTATCTCTTCATCATGTTGGTAGTAGCATTAAATACAATCCAAATTCGTTGTTTGACAGATGGCCTTCTTCATTTTAGCTTTGGTGGATGTTTGAAACTGCTTGCTGGCCCTTAATGTCTCATCACTTTATTGCTCCTAGAAACTAGGAGACTGTTCCTTGCTCTGTTCTGGTTGAAACATAGGTCTTGGGACAGAGCTCATATCTTCTCATAAAAAATGTATTTGGAAAAAATGAAGGAGGCTTTTGTGAACCAATCCATGCTGAACAAAAACCTCTCTTGGTTTTTTGAAACACCTTTCCTATCGCCGAAAACGTGTCTTTGAAAAAAAGGTGTAAAACAGAGAAATATACTTGTGAAAAAGTGCACCTAAAGCGGTTTTGTAGTGCAAGTTTGGTCCTTAATTTATCCCAGATAGTAATGAATTTGAAGAAAGTGGAAGATGTTTTTTTACTTAAGTATCTTAGGAATGAAAACCTCTTTCAATTTTCAAAGAGTAGTTTTCAATTGCTCAGACAATCTTCTAGAAGTTGACTGGTAAAAAGAAGAAGACAATTTCACGGGCAAGTTGACTGATAAAGTTTGGAGTTCAAAAATGCCTCTCCTCAAATTGTTTTGCCCTTGCTGAATGTTGACACCTTTTAAATGATCCTTTTTAGAGGTTCCCATTCAAGAATATTTGCCTTTTTATTTCAACATTGGTCCATGAAATCATAATGTGCAGCTACAGCAGTTTCGTAGCGCGCTACGAAACTGCTGTGTAATTTTAAAAACACAGTATAAGACCAAAATTTAATTCTCTTGAGTCTTTCTTTTTTCTGCAATGGCTTTTTCAATTGTGATGAAGCTGTCCAAACTGAATATATGGACACCATTCTTCAAAGGTAAACTTCAAGAGGTAATTCATCAAAACTTTGGACTTAGCCTTACTTGCTTATGTGATATCTTTCAACTACAGATGTTCTTCATGCTGGCTTGGTTATTCTTCTTTGGACTGCTTCTCCTGTAGATGATTCACTTCTATCTTCTTTGACCTGACCTTTCCATTTCGAAACTTGCAACCTGATAAGATGTTTCTGAGATTTGGCACTTGTTTAAGTAAAGGCAGCATAAATAACTGCTCATGTGGACCACTTTGAGTTACGTTATTCAGGAGCTGTTGGGATTCTCGGTCTAAAGCAAAAGCAATAAGTATCCCAACTGTGTGACCAATGGAAAGTAACAGAAGAAGAAACAGAGCTTCACTATTGCTACCTTTTGCCAAGATGGCAAAAATTTGCATTCCAATACCAAGCGCTCTTGAGAATATGTGTATGCAGAATGTAACACGATACAAGATACTCATGAAAATGCACTGGATCAAGACCGCTAGAAAACTAAAACTGAGCTCCAGATTGTTTACAAGGAATAGTTTTAGATTGCCCCAAATCCAAAGAACACATGCAAAACCCAGAAGGACATTTTCCCGATTGCTTTGATACCATATCGAAAAGCCTAATTGAACTACCAAACTACAGAGCAAAGTACAACTGTAAACATGTGACAGTGCCAAGACACCTAACGACCTAATGATGAGGATAAGCGGTTGGATATGATAGAAGAAGTGTATAAGCTAACAACTGTTGATGTGAACATAACGAATTTTGATAGATATGATCGCTGGGTGCAATTCGCTACGGAATGCACGAATCCCCGATTTCGTAGCGTAGTTAGTGTAAATTTTAAATTATGCGCTACGAAATCACCTAAAACATATCGCGCTGCGAAATCACCTAAAACTGTTGCGTTGCGAAAACACTGCAAAATGGTTACATGCGCTACGAAATCACCTAAAGGGCTTTGTGGCACATAGTAACTTTTAAACACAACTGACACATGGCTATGAGATGGGTGATAAATGAGAATGTCCAGTGATGAATGATAATGCATATTTGAGTCAAGACTCCTAAGACTCAAACTCTAAGGCAAACAATCATCAGACTTAGACTAGCACCGACTTTTACCATAAACTAATGTGAGACATTTTGGTATTAGAATTCTTAAGTGATAACAGTGGCTCCACTTGGGATAGTGTGCTCCTGTAGTACACTAAGAACTCGTAGGTCTAGTGCTTTATCCATTTTATGATAAACATAGATTTGCTTGACGAGCATCTTTTTCTAGCTTCTTGGGCCTTCACCTCAGGCTTAAGCTTGATGATCACTGTAGAAGAAATAAATCTACATCTATTGAAAAAATGCTCAGTGAACCTTGAACTTATTTGCATCTACCTACCTACCCTATCAACTGCAATCTCCACTTATAGCTCAATCAATGTGAAATTTCCAATGTAGCCAATCATTTGTCTTATCTGATATTTGAGTTTTTTGACTGCATCGGAGTTCAGAGCCACTATGATATTGTGATGACCACTGCCATTGAAATTGCCTCTGATCTTCATAGAAAAATTGAAATACTGGAGAGTAAAACTCTTCCATGTATTTAGCTATAGGATCCCAAAATACATGATCAACTTGATGGTTCTCGTAACTTTATGATTGTGCAAACTGATCTTCAATAACATTGTACTCTTCCTCAATCATGAAAGAGAAAGGAAGCAACACCCTCTCCTTGTGTTCTGCCATAGAAATCTTTTGAAAAGAATAATCACAACCATGAAGACTATATGATTGAATTGGACCTTGTAAACCTTCAATGTCTTTCTCAATGTCTTTAGCAACTTCATTCAAAAATTTTATCTTATCTTCCGTCTTGCATTCAAAAGATTTTAAATACGAAGACAAGGACAAAGAAAAATTTTCATCTATTTCTTCATTAATATGATCATCATTCCATTGTTTGAAACCTTGAATTGAAGGAGAGTTTGCCACCAGATCTGATCTATCTATCCATTCCTCCAAAAGTATAAGCCAAAAGTCTGCAAATGACTTAATAGATTTGGTGGGAAAGCTTTCAACCCACTGTTTACATTTCCCTTGAAATGAATCATAGAACAACATAATACAAACATCCTCATGTTTAACTCTAAGAAGCTCGGTAAAATCACAAAAATCTGATATATGCTTCAAAGTTAAACTCAAATCTTCTCCATTAAATTTTGGACCATTCCTTAGAAAATATGCATCCTTGGGAAAATGATTTGGGAAACCATGAATTCCTGAAAAATTTACACATGCATACCTTGAAATAAGAATGATAGCATCTGGGTCCTTCATAACTCTAGTGGAATCACCATGAATCTATGAATTTCAAATTCTTCAACAATGGAGTCGCCAAGGTAGATTTGCAGCCTTGAAAATTCTTCTGAGCTCCTGCTACCTTCAGAAGTTCAGTCTCTTGTTTTTGGGAATGAATAATCTTCTGACTCCCAGCAGACGCACCAAAATGTTATCTCAAAATCAGACCCTGGAAGGCTGCTGACCAGGAAGACCTTAAGTAACTATTTCAAACCTACTTTAGGCTGAGGCTTAGCCTCGTCAACCTGAGAGGGCTCTCTCAAAACGGTTAATGATGTTGATTATAGTTAAGATGGCTAACTCTTGTGAAACAAATTTAAAAATATGAATGGTGGAAACACATTTAGAAACTATCCATTGGGCTTATGGAGTCAACAACATCTCAATATAACAATGAATTCAACCTTACATAGAAGTCAGGGCATTCAACATTTAAAATATTCAGAACATAACAACTCAGATAAGACCACACAGCCTATGAATGCATATAGGAAGTTAGAGCACCTCAAGTGAATTCTAAGTGATTACACATTCATACCACTGCAAGAATTAGGAAAAGGACAACATCACACATTCTGAACATAAAATCCCTCATGAATCCTGAGAAGTAAAGCCAAACATGTATTATCAAAACAAAGTATTACATAAGCCAAATATCAGTGTTTTTCATAAAATTTCCAACCCCTATTACATTTCTCTTTCTCCTATATATATAATTCTTGAGATTACTCCTCCAGCATGAGGGGAAGTCGAATTCTCCTTGCTATGATGACACCTATTAACATTTAAAACTAACTAATAAATACAACTGACTGCTAACTAGCAGTTCTAGAGACCTAAGACAATTAGGATTCTATCTCTTCATCATGTTGGTAGTAGCATTAAATACAATCCAAATTTGTTCTTTGACAGATGGCCTTCTTCATTTTAGCTTTGGTGGATGTTTGAAACTGCTTGCTGACCCTTAATGTCTCATCACTTTACTGCTCCTAGAAACTAGGACACTGTTCCTTGCTCTGTTCTGGCTGAAACATAGGCCTTGGGACAGAGCTCATATCTTCTCATAAAAAATGTATTTGGAAAAAATGAAGGGGGCTTTTGTGAACCAATCCATTCTGAACAAAAACCTCTCTTGGTTTTTTGAAAAACCTTTCCTATCGCCCAAAATGTGTCTTTGCAAAACAGGTGTAAAACAGAGAAATATACTTGTGAAAAACTGCACCTACAACAGTTTTGTAGCGCAAGTTTGGTCCTTAATTTCTCCCAGATAATAATGAATTTGAAGAAAGTGGAAGATGTTTTTGTACTTAAGTATCTTAGGAATGAAAACCTCTTTCACTTTTTAGAGAGGAGTTTTCAATTGCTCAGACAATCTTCTAGAAGTTGACTGGTAAAAAGAAGAAGACAGTTTCACGGGCAAGTTGACTGATAAAGTTTGGAGTTCAAAAATTCCTCTCCTCAAATTGTTTTGCCCTTGCTGAATGTTGAAACCTTTTAAATGATCCTTTTTAGAGGTTCCCCTTCAAGAATATTTGCATTTTTCTTTCAACATTGGTCCATGAAATCATAATGTGCAGCTACAGCAGTTTTGTAGCGCGCTACGAAACCGCTGTGTAATTTTAAAAACACAGTATAAGACCAAAATTTAATTCTCTTGAGTCTTTCTTTTTTCTGCAATGGCTTTTTCAACTGTCATGAAGCTGTCCAAACTGAATATATGGACACCATTCTTCAAAGATAAACTTCAAGAGCTAATTCATCAAAACTTTGGACTCAGCCTTACTTGCTTATGTGATATCTTTCAACTACAGATGTTCTTCATGCTGGCTTGGTTATTCTTATTTGGACTTCTTCTCCTGTAGATGATTCACTTCTACCTTCTTTGACCTGACCTTTCCCTTTCAAAACTTGCAACCTGATAAGATGTTTCTGAGATTTGGCACTTGTTTAAGTAAAGGCAGCATAAATAACTGCTCATGTGGACCACTTTGAGTTACGTTATTCAGGAGCTGTTGGGATTCTCGGTCTAAAACAAAAGCAATAAGTATCCCAACTGTGTGACCAATGGAAAGTAACAGAAGAAGAAACAGAGCTTCACTATTGCCACCTTTTGCCAAGATGGCAAAAATTTGCATTCCCATACCAAGCGCTCTTGAGAATATGTGTATGCAGAATGGAACACGATACAAGATACTCATGAAAATGCACTGGATCAAGACCACCAGAAAACTAAAACTAAGCTCCAGATTGTTTACAAGGAATAGTTTCAGACTGCCCCAAATCCAAAGAACACATGCAAAACCCAGAAGGACATTTTCCCGATTGCTTTGATACCATATCGAAAAGCCTAATTGAACTACCAAACTACAAAGAAAAGTACAACTGTAAACATGTGACAGTGCCAAGACACCTAACGACCTAATGATGAGGATAAGCGGTTGGATATGATAGAAGAAGTGTATAAGCTAACAACTGTTGTTGTGAACATAACGAATTTTGATAGATATGATCGCTGGGTGCAATTCACTACGGAATGCACGAATCCCCGATTTCTTGCGCAGTTAGTGTAAATTTTAAATTATGCGCTACGAAATCACCTAAAACATATCGCGCTGCGAAATCACCTAAAACTGTTGCGTTGCGAAAACACTGCAAAATGGTTACATGCACTACGAAATCACCTAAAGGGCTTTGTGGCATATAGTAACTTTTAAACACAACTGGCACATGGCTATGAGACCGGTGATAAATGAGAATGTCCAGTGATGAATGATAATGCATATTTGAGTCAAGACTCCTAAGACTCAAACTCTAAGGCAAACAATCATCAAACTTAGACTAGCACCGACTTTTACCATAAACTAATGTGAGACATTTTGGTATTAGAATTCTTAAGTGATAACAATCACTAGGATCCATCAATAGCTAGGATGCTTTTCAGGAGAAGTTTCTAACTAAGTTTGGAGATGATAGGTCCATAGTGACTTTGATTAATGATCTCTCCAATCTTAAATCTAAGTCAAAGGAACCCATCAAAGACTTCATCTCACGATTTAATAAGCTGTTAAATAAAATTCCTGCTACACCCAAGCTTAGTGAAGAAGTCCGAAGCAAATGGTATATTTTTGCCTTGCCTTCAAATATAGCCATCTTCGTTGATAGGGCTGCTAAACCCACATTAGTAGAAAATATGAAGGAAGCGATCGCTGTTGAAAAACATATCATTGCATCAGAAAAGAAAAATGATCTTAAAGAAAGAAAGTCCAAAAAAGTTACCTTTAAAGATGATTCAAAAAAGAAAGTAGTGAAAGACCCATATGACATGGAAGGTTTGCAAAAAGTTATGAAAAATATGTCCAATGAAATGGTGGAAATAAAAAGCAGGTAGCTGAAACTTCTACTAAAAAACCATTTAGAAACTGCAAAAGAAATCAGTCAACTGAACCAAAACCACCTAATGCTATATCTAATGCAGAATCAGATCTAGATGACGATGAACATGAAGACACAGTTTTATCATCGGAGGAAACAAAAGAAGATGAAATAGTTGAATGTGGGACTTTCTCTTGCCTAACTCTGATAATGAAAGTGAACAAGAAGCTCTCCCAGTAAATACTCGAAGTAAAAATGCAGCAGAGCCTGTTCAAACAAATCCAAAGAAGAAAAATTCAAGCCCTGTTACTAAAGACAAAGCTCCCATGAAGAAAACTCCAGTTGTGCCTACCCAAAATCAACCATCATCCTCCAATCCACCCTCATCATCCAAAACATTAGTAGTCTCTGACTTTATGGATTAGAACATTGTGGAAGACATGAAGAAGACTCGAGCTAATATTTCTTTATATGAACTTAGCAAGCTCAAACATCAACAAAAGTTGTTACTTAAAGAGTTAAATGCAGTACCTTCTTCTCCTCTTCCAAATGGTGTATTATCCAAGGCGGCTAAAGGATCAGGTAAACCACCATCGGATAAAGTAGATGCTACTGATGCTGTTTTGATCAAAGATATGTCTAATTCTCATACTCCTCCCTTTCTCTTGACTTATGAGATCTATAATAGAAATTTGCATAACTGCTTGATATATTCAGGGGCTTCATTAAACATAATGCCAACCTCAGTTTGCTCTAAATTAAACATTGAGCCCTAGAAATTTGTAGTCCATATAGTTCAATTAGATCACACTAAAGTGCAAGTTTTAGGAGAGATTAATTCAGTTACCATTAGGTTATCGACTGATCCCAGTGTAGTTCAAAGAATTGATATATTGATTGCTGACATCCCTGAGTTTCATGGTTTAATTCTAAGTAGGGATTGTTTTGAGAAACTCCATGGTTACATTTCCACTGATTGGTCTCACATGTAGCTTCCCTATAAAGGGAAACCAAATTAAATCAAAATAGATTGGGAGAAACACATGACCCATACAATAACAGAGTTTGAACAAGAAAACCTTCAATAACAACATTCTTGGAAATTACTCAGCTGAGTCATTCTTTGAAAATTTTAATGCTCAACAATCGCCTTTTCCTGTTAATAGTTTGACATCCCAAATTGAAAATTTCTCTCATACTGATACCTCAATATGTGTTAGTATTGTTGATGAACTTGTAAATAAATCTATAGATAAGCGTTTATTTTGGTCTTTATATTTTGATGGATCAAAATCCAATGACGGTAAAGGAGTAGGGTGTATTTTAGTTAGTCCAGAACGGGAAAAAGCTATGCTATCATGTAGAATAGAATTTGAGTGTACCAATAACACTACGAAATATGAGGCATTGATTCAAGGGCTCTATAAACCAATAGGCCTGAATATCTAATATCTGAAAGTTTTTGGTGATTCCGAAATTGTCATCAAACAAGTAAGGAACACTATCCATTGTCTTTTAGGACATCTAAAACACTATCAATCCCTTGTTCAAGATCTCATAACTCATTTTTTGGCACTCAAAATTTCTCCTATTCCTAGATCTCAGAATGCAGTTGCTGATTTATTGGCAAATGTTGCTTCTAAGCTCCTTCCATCTGAGGATTATAGTCTAGATAGGTTTTCAATTGAATTAATATTTTGACCATTTGTCCTAGACAATGTAATTGATTGGCAAGTATTTAATCATGATGAAGACATCTTAAATTTCTTGACTTCTGAAAAATCTTATAATGATCAGATTATCGATGAAAACAATCATGATCTTCAACTAAAACAAAGACCAAATGAGAATTCTATTCCTAAAACTATGGTCAAGCTAGAAGATCTCTATGATATCAAAGATAGATTCAAAAAGGTTACTAATGCAAAACTTCAAAGTTCTACTTTAAGGTTTGAATTAGTAAATCTTGGCACTGAGGCCAAACCACAAAATGTCAATCTAGGACTTGAACTCACATCATAAGAAAGATTTGCTTTCATCAGATTATTAAACAAATACAAAAATGTTTTTGCTTGGAATTACGAAGATCTGAGAACTTATGATACTTCTATCATTCAACACATAATTCAAATTATTTCTGATGAGAAACCTATACAACAAAAGTTAAGGAAAATTCACCCAAATAGGAAAGTCAAATCAAAGCAGAGTTGAATAAACTTTTGAAAGCTAAAATAATTTTCCCAGTCAGACATTCTAAACGGGTTTCAAACTTGGTACCTATAAGGAAAAAGAATGGTGATATTAGGATTTTCATAGATTTTAGAAATCTCAATAAGGCATGTCGAAAAGATAATTTCCCATTACCAACAATGGAGAAAATGCTTCAATCAGTAGCTGGTTTAGAGTTAATGTCCTTTCTTGATGGTTTATCAGGATACAACCAAATACCGGTGCATCTAGATGATAGAATAAAAAATACATTTATAACTAAATGGGGAACATATGCTTATTAGAAAATGCCTTTTGGTTTGATAAATGTTGGAGCTACTTTCCAACGAGCCATGGATATAGCTTTCAAAGGTTTCATCAATAGGTCAGTTGTTGTTTACTTAGATGACATAACTGTCTTTTCTAAGAAAAGGGCCAAACATTTACATGATTTAAAACAAATATTTGAACGATGTAAAATGTATGGGATTTCTCTAAATCCCAAGAAATAATTCTTTACTCTTAATGAAGGCAAACTCTTAGGGTTTATTGTATCCAAAGATGGCATATATATTGGTCCAGATAGGATAAAAGAGATTTCTAATATTCCTTTGCCACACAGCAAGAAATCAATGCAATCATTTTTGGGACAGATAAATTTTGTAAAAAGATTTGTTCCTGATTTTTCTCATATAGTCTTGCCTTTACAAACTGTGATTAAGAAAAATTTAGTTTTCAAATGATAACATAATGAAAAAGAGGCTTTTGAATCAATCAAACAAGCAATCATTAATGCTCCTGCATTAAATACTCCAAATTTTTCTAGTCATTTTATTTTGTATACTTTGGCCACACTGAAACATCTTATGCTGCTGTTTTAACACAAATCAATGATCAAAAAGTAGAAGCACCCATATCCTTCTTCAGTTCTAATTTACAAGGTGCTAAACTCAACTATTTTGAAGTAGAAAAATAAGCTTTTGCTGTGTTTAAATCCATCAAACACTTTAGGCCATTCCTCCTAAAAACACACACAAAAGTAATAGTCTCACTCTCTGCAGTGAGGCAATTGCTAGTTCAAAGGGAAGTAGGAGAGAAGAGAGCTAATTGGGTAACAACTTTACACGAATATGATATTGATATTAAACCAACGAAAATTGTTAGAGGACAAGGTTTTTGCAGGTTATTAGCAAGAGCTTCAAGTATTCCAGAACATGATGATTCAGATAGTACTCTTCAAGTGAATGAGATAAGTATCATAAATTCTGAATCTCAGTATGTTGAACTGATCTTTTACTTGAAAAATGGATATGCTCCTCTTGATTTCAGTTACAAAAAAAAAACGTTCCTTCAGATTAAAAGAAAAACACTTCGAAATCATTGATGATATGTTATTTAGAAGAAATTATGATTCAATTTTATTAAGATGCCTTGAAAAAACTGAAGCACAAAAGGTTTTGCAGGAATTACATGATGGTCCAACAGGTGGACATTTTGGAGGAGATACTATAGCTCACAAGATAATACAAGTTGGATATTATTGGCCCACTTTGTTTAAAGATGCCCATGACTATGTAAGGAGATGCAAGATATTCCAAACTGCTAGTGGGAGACAAAGGAAACCAACCTTTCCTTTACAACCAGTAAACATTGAGCAACCATTTGAATAGTGGGGGCTTGATATCATAGGAGAGATTGTTCCACATTCTTCCAAACAACACATATACATCCTTATAGCCACGGATTACTTCACAAAGTGGGTAGAAATAATTCCATTAAAGGTAGCCAATTTTGATGCAATCATTGAATTTATTGATCAATTCATCATTACCAGGTTTGGTGTACCTAATGCCCTTATTTTTGATAATGCATCTTATTTTTCTGGTACTAATATAGTTGAATTTGCTCTTAAGAGAGGTTTTAAATTAAAATATTTTGCAAATTACTATCCTCAAGGTAATGGTTTGGTAGAGTCAACTAATAAGAATATCATTAAGATTATTAAAAGAACTGTTGATCAAAACCAAAAGAATTGGAATAAATCTTGGATATTTGCGTTATGGGTAGATCACATAACTTAGAATGCCTCAATAGGTACTTCTCCTTTTAACTTAGTGTATGGGAAAGAAGCTATAATACCTTCAAACTTAGCACTCCCATCTCTAGCCCTAGTACAATTTATTGAAGAAAATCCTTCTTCCTCTATTCAATTAAGATTTTATCAAATCCTCAAATTAGATGAAGAAAGAGAAAAGGCCAAAATCACTCATGCTAAACTTCAACAAGTCATTAAATCTTCTTTTGATGCAAGTTCTATGTTGGCTTATATGGGCTTGACCTAGGTTCGGAAAAATTATTTAGCCAAACAAATCTCGCAGCTACTGGCCGTTTCGGCAACAGCCCGCGGAGCGTGGACTGAGGTCTCACTTGAGGTAGCAGGGGAGGGTGCTGGAACCAGGTTTCCACACCCTTGGGATGTCTAGATGTGGTCTGGAGTTTTCGCGCACCGTTTCGTAGCTTCACTCTACTTTGTTTTGCATAGATCCGAACTTAGAATAATCCTTACTACTTATTATTGTGTTATTTATGTATTCAATCTACTTAGTGGGGTCTTTAAGCAAACATTTATTAGATTTAACTAGTTCACGCACTTAGAATAGACTCAGATTCACATACATTCATAACATAAGCTCATGTGCAGGGATCAAACAATTATTTTAACCATACAAAAAGCCAGATTTGTGATAATTCAGATTTAACACAGAATTACAAAATCAACTTATCTTTATTTCTACTTTATCACCAATACATCCAGATTTTCCCTATGCACTCAGCTGTAAGGGTCTGTGCACACAGCTACGGACTCTTCCAGGCCTCTGCGCACACAACTGTAGAGCCTCTATCCCTTCCCTAATACCCTCAACTTGGAATTACAGACACTTTCAGAATTTTCTCCTCAAAAACCCATTACACATCAGATCCAAGATTGCACACCAAAAACTAAGCTACCTCTACCCACAGAGTCTTGCTCTATTTAATCCTTTCCATGGACCACGATCCATGGGTGGGCCAACTCAACTTATATTTCTTTACATTATTTTTGGGCGGACTACCCGTTGACTCCACTTATTATCTATCGCGCTTCGTGTATCTCGCAGAGTCTTTACCCCATCCTTACCCAAAATTTCGGGCTTTGTGCCCTATGATTATTACGTGGGGCTTCTGTTACCCAACAGTCACCCTTGGGATGTCTAGATGTGGTGTGGAGTTTTCATGCACTGTTCCATAGCTTTGCGCTGCTCTGTTTCACATAGATCCGAACTCAGAATAATCCTTACAACTTATTATTGCGCCGTTTATGTATTCAATCTACTTAGTGGGGTCTTTAAGTAAACATTTATTAGATTTAACTAGTTCGCGCACTTAGAATAGACTTAGATTCACATACATTCATAACATAACCTTATGCGCAGGGATCAAACAGTTATTTTAACCATATAAAAAGCCAGATCTGTGATAATTCAGATTTAACACAGAAATACAAAAGCAACTTATCTTATTTCCACAATCACCAATACATCCAGATCTGCCCTGTGCACTTAGCTATAGGGGTCTGCGCACACAGTTGCAGACTCTTCTAGGCCTCTGTGCACACAGCTACAAAGTCTCTATCCCTTCCCCAATACCCTCGACTCAAACTTAGAGACACTTTCAGACTTTTCTCCTCAAAAACCCATTACACATTAGATCCAAGATTGCATACCAAAAACTAAGCTACCTCTACCAATAGAGCCCTGCTCTATTTATACCTTTCCATGGACCACAATCCATGGGCGGGCCGACTCAAATTATATTTCTTTACATTATTTTTGGGCGGACTACCCTTTGGCTCCACTTATTATCTATCGCGCTCCATGCATCCTGCGGAGTTTTTACCCCATCCTTGCCCAAAATTTCGGGCTTTGTGCTCCATGACCGTTGCGTGGGGCTTCTGCTACCCAACATTATATTGGCTCAAAAACATTACAAATTGGTGACATCGTGTTGAAATGGGACAAAGCACATGAAGACAAGGGTAAACATACCAAATTTCAAAAGATGTGGCTTGGAACATTTCAAATCATTAAGAAGATAGGCTCATCAACGTTCATACTGTAAGATTTATTAGGAAAGAGAGATTCTCTTCTTGTGAATGGCTTATCTTAAAGAAATTCTTTTCTTAAGAAGGTAACCCCTTCTTACCTGTAAATATTCTTTATGCAAGTTTGTTTATTTTAGAAAATAATGTTGTAAATAGTCTTCCATTGGCCTTTTACTATTGAAAAGCTCTTAGAGAGAATATTGTGAATACTTGCTTTCAGTTGCTAGAAACTTTTAAGGAAATGATTACAGTTTTGGAAAGTTGAATAAAACATCAAACTCCGAGGACCTCTTTAAAGTTTGTAAAATATTCCAAAACCTTGAAAATACTGTAAATCATTCTAAGTTTTATAAAGTTAAGAGAGGTTATTCATAAAAAATAAAGACTTTTCCAAGCTTAGCACCCATAACTCTAAAATTGTCATCCATGAAATCTTAAGGAGAAAGTCATTCACCCCATCTATTAAGTTTATGATATTTCAGTGTAATTCTAAAATATGTCTGATATAAAAGATAAGATGTCTCATCATGAGCTTGCTTACCATGATCATAGGGAACTAATTAAATTGACATTACTAATACTGCATATCAAAACAGGGTAATGGCTTATAATCATAAGACAAGGGGTCTCATTATGAGCCAACTTGTTCAGTTCAATTATAACCAGTGAATGGCATTGTCATCATCTGGCTCCCAAACTAGGACAATGACTTTTTATGTTAAAAAATTAAAAGAATAAAAAATAAAAAAAATATATAAAGATATCTTTTGAATTTATCTTTCAAAAGTTATACTCTTAGATGGATGGGAAAATGAATGATTGATGGTCAAAAGGTAACCTTGTCGAGACTATAGATGTTTGCTGGCAGCAGAGGCACCACCTATGACAAAAGAGTAAATTTAAAAGATGAGTTGGAAGAGCCCCCTAATTTATCTTTATCAATCAATCAAAGCTTAAAGAAACCCAAAATGTTTTTATTTTTAAGGGATTAAAAAAGGAGTTACAAAAAATTGTTATTTTATTCAGAGTTAATTTTTATTTAGCTATTCTTAGATGGTTTTCTTTGTCCTCAATTGTTTCCAAACAAAGAAAGTTTTAGATATTGCATTATTTTTCAGAGATAACTATTTCTCCCAGTGAATCGCCAATTGTTGTGCTACACAACCACCCTCCCCATTTAAAATTTTTTCATATAAAACTTTAATAAGAAATGGGTCCCCTTTTAGAATATAAATAAAATAAATAAAACATTTGAAATAAGTTTTCAAAATAGATCATATAAAATTTTCTTTTAGGGTAGGTTAAATCGCAATCGCAATTTGTAGATCTATCGAACCCATGAAAGTCCTCTTGATAAAGTCTGACCCGATTTAAATTGTAATAAAACCTTATCATAAAGCTTTATCAAAGGAAAGCAATTATAAAAGCGAATTGTCACATCACACCCATCCTTTATTTCAACGGTGAACTTAAAGTATTCCATTGAGATCTGTTGATGCGATAACTCTATCAGAAATCGCATATTGCTACTCATTAAGAAATTTCTCCGAGTCTTCCATGGAAAACCTCCAATGCAATAAGCCAATCACAATCGTGCATCGCTAAAATGATAAAACACATCCCAAAAGCCCCTTTGAAATCTTCCGATGCAATTTTATTATCGTGAAGCATGCTTTTGATAAAGGCAAAATATGAAGTATTACGAATATATGCAGTTTTAAGTTATAAATCAATTACAAAGAAAATTTAGGTGATTTATCAATTTTAAAGCATCCCGCCTCCCCATGCCAGCTCACCACTAATCAGAATTGTGACCATGCAAAGGAACCATTTAAGCAGGACACTTGTAACTCCCGATCTGCGATATGTGATTATCGCTAATCGCCGATCGAGAAGTCACGATAACCATTCTAAAAAAGGACTGTTATAAATTTGCGATGCGACATATCATCACGACATTAAAGTTTCACATTGGAAGTTACAAGGAAATCATTAAGAAAGTAGTTATGGTTGAATCCTTCAAGGATTTCATCCGTGGTAGCTTAATATATTATAAATCTGTAGCATATATTATGCTTAATTGATGTTAGTCCTGTGCACTATGTATTAGCTTTGAACAAGTTTTCCCACTATTACATCCTTCTATTTCATTTTGCAGAGAGAATATGAAATCATTAGTCCAACAAAAATGACTAAGAAATCTCAGAAAGTAAAGGTTCTCATCTTAGCGAAAGATGAACCAACAAAGTTGGTGCTGATAGCTGATACTACCTTTCTCGGCCTTGGAAATACTTCATGGGAGAGCATATATAATTTACTCGAAGCTGAGGATCCAGCTAAAATTGAAGAAGAAGGAGGAACGACTAATTCAAGTGATAAATCATAGAATACTCTTAAGGATTTGGCCAGCTCCTTCCTCCACAGAATAGTGGCCCCTGCCAAAGTGTTACCCTAGAATAACCTGGTGAGATGGGTAATAGAGAGTATCAACATAACCGACAGAGCATTCTTTACTGCCGATGGAAGGATGTTCGGTTCATTTAGGGAAAAAGATGTCAAGAAGACGTATCATTTGCCGGACCCCCAAAAACATTACAACAAGGCATTTTTAGAAGGTTTCGCCAAGGAGAACAATGTCAAGTCAGACCCTATCAAGCAATGGAGACATTTCCCAAACAAGCATAAGCATGAATCTTCTGGTATGTACTCTGTAGACTCCTTAGGATCTCCCTATTGCTATGTTGGTGCTATGATATGTAGACTCTTTGGAGTCTCTGATTCAACTAGATTTTCCATAGAAATGGCGCCTTTAATGGAAGCAGAAATTAACTCTTATATCATGGATTGGGGAACCATTTTATCATATAAAATGGCCAACCAAATCCTCAATTATAAAAGAAACAGGTTTGTAACTACCTGGATAATACCCCCATTCTATATGAGTGCCTACATCATGGATACCATCTGTTTCAATTCTGACTACCCCATTTTAGGTTGGAAATGGACTACTCAAGACCCAACCCCTATTCACATTTATCACAAGTATTTGTGGAAGGCCCATTATAAAGATCATCTATATAGAATTTGCCATGGTTTTGTTTTACCTGTTCATCAAGCCATATTCAAAAAACCTGCTCCTCGGTTATCCGATGAGGCCAACATTGACCTAACATCAATTGACAGTTGGTTTGGTGAAGAAAAGTTCACCTATATCATACTTTTTGGCAGCACCACAGATCCACATGTTCTCCCCTTGTACATTCCTGATAAGCTATTGGCCAGAGAAATAGCTTACTAGATAACAGAAACAGGAATGTCCAGGAACCTCAAAGAGTCCAAGAAACAAATGTGGCCTTCATTTCCCCTCTGCTATCGTACTTACTCACTACATGATTTCAAACATGCAGAGAAAGAAATAGAGAAGATAAAAATTCTTAAGTTAGTAGTCATTCCCAAGAGACAGTATGATCCAAAAGCAGTGGCTTACAACTTTACCTCTCAGGTGAAACTTGCCAAATTTGAACATGAAAAAGATGAATATGATGACTTGTTCATTTCAGATGAGTTATTTTCACAGGTAAAACATCTAGCAAGGATCAGATTGGGAGCAGGGGGGTGGGTAAGTTTATGCATTTCAGGTCATAGAGGTTAAAAATATTACCTTTGGATTTATTGAACACGACCCCTATGGTGCAACAAGAAGGCCATAATGAAGAACAAACTATTGAAAATAGTCCTGCAAAGGAGCAGACAAATGAAAAAACCAGCGAGCTCCTAGATACTGATGTGCATATTGATTCCGATTTAATCAAGGAATGGGAGCAGTTCGATCAAATGATCAAGAACCATAATGACTCCCAAAACATTGTTATACAAGAATCGCCCGCAACACAGGAGCCTATTGTTACTAATATTTCAATTCAAGGGGAAATCGACACAGTTAATATTCCACATGATATTGAAATAATTCTAGAGAATCCTTCCGAAGAGATTGTATTGAAGGTCGAGGAAATACCACCCCTAGATGTATTCTACAGTCCAAAGCATAGGGTTGCGGTCAAAAGACAGAGGAAAAAGAGAAAAATTGACCAGGGACCATTCTCAACTCCTCAAACTGAACTGATGAATGTGGTATGGAAAGACTCAGAAGTCAATCCTTCCGAGGATTTAATCAAGTTATCTCAATATATAGGTTCCTATATAGTCGCTATCATGGATAAGGCCTCCGAAGTTAGCCAACTGATCAAGGAAAATGATCTAAGAATCACCTAACTTGAAGAGCAAACGACAGTGGAACAACGGAAGATTGGACATCTTGAGTAGCAGCTAGCAAAGAAAAAACAACAGAATGAGAAACTAAAAGAACAATTAAATCTGGAGAAACAAAAGATCGATCAGCAGGCTCTCCAGAAACAACAAAAGTTTTCTCAAGAACTCAGCAAGCTTCAGGTGTCAATTCAGCAGGAAAGAAAGCCAAAGAAGAACAAATTGCACAACTACAATTACAGGTAGAGAAATTCAAGGGTTATTCGAAGGTTGGTGAATTCAAGAAAGAAGCCCTGGAAGTGACCAAAGCTTTATCTCGGCAACTAAATATCATTTGCCATAAAATATCATTCGTTGACCCATTGTGCACTATCACTGCATCGCTCATTGAATAGGCAGTTGACACCAGGCTAGAATTCGAAAAAGCGGATTATAAGGTAACAAAATTTCTCTCTTGGCAAAGTTCAGAAGAAGGCAAGGCTGCTAATCTACCGAAAATCGAAGAATCGCACAAAGAAATCCTGTTTTCGGATTGGGAACCTTAATTAATAAAGGCTGAAAGAGCTACTACCAGAGCCAAGGCTACAATGAATAGTGTGATCGAGTTGGTAGATGACATCTTATTTCTAGCTAACTTGATCTCCGATTTCTCTCCAGGAAAGCTCTCGAAAGCAAAAGCGTTAGAAGATCAGTGGAGATAGGATTTGGCCAACAGAGAAGAACAAATCGACAAAGTGAAATACTTGACTTGGGATGCATTTTGGTTTTTTCTAGTCAAACCGCATAGCCAGCAGATTGCCACCAAATGCCTTGCCGACCCTATCAATCTCATGGTTCCCGAACTTTCAGATGCAACATACACAACTCAACTACATTCTAGGCTGAGTCATCCGCCAGAAATTCAGAAAATGCTCTCAATTTGTTAGCTGCAAGCGCAAGAGAAGAAGTAGATACAATGGATCGGTTCAAAGGCTATCGCAATATTATTTTCATAAATCAAATCCCATATTTTCATGTTTCTAGTTTCAACAACTCAAAGCAATTTCTATTGATAGTTAGTTTTTATTTTATTATTTAAACCCTTTCATGTCTTTTAAGAAAGGGTCCTCAATTTGTATAAGATTTGACTTAAGAAGCTACACTTTTGTACTTTTGAATGTCTTTTTTATTAGTAGTGGATCAAGGTTCTACATTTTTGTGAAGAAACGTTTTCAAGACATGCACTTTTGTATCTAATGGAAGTTTTCTCAAATAAGAAAGTGGAATTGGAGTGTCATTTACATCGGAATGACTCAAATGCATGCGGTATTCTTATCACTGTCCTTTTGTCTTGTTTCCTTATTTGATGAAGCATTCCTTTTAAAAGTTTCTATTGTTGTTTTCATAAATCATATCCCATATTTTCATGTTTCCATTTTCAACAACTCAAAGCGATTTCTATTGACAGTTAGTTTTTATTTTATTATTTAAACCCTTTCATGTCTTTTAAGAAAGGGTCCTCAATTTGTATAAGGTTTGACTTAAGAAGCTACACTTTTGTACTTTTGAATATCTTTTTTATTAGTAGTGGATCAAGGTTCTACATTTTTGTGAAGAAACTTTTTCAATACCTACACTTTTGTATCTAATGGAAGTTTTCTCAAATAAGAAAGTGGAATCGGAGTGTCATTTACATCAGAATGACTCAAATGCATGCGGTATTCTTATCACTGTCCTTTTGTCTTGTTTCCTTATGTGATGAAGCATTCCTTTTAAAAGTTGCTATTGTTGATATATGTATGCTCTTCAAATAATTCTTTATCATGTCATTTTTGAAGCTTTAGAATTGTTATCCTTTAAAGATATATGTTAGCGATATACATTGTTATGAATGCGATATGTTTTTATTATTACTTCATTTAATTTCTTAAACGAAGTAATCATTATATATGAGTGCATCTTTCTATTGATAAGTAAGCCATCTATATGATTATTATCTGTTAGGAATAATCCGAAATCGCATTGTTTATAGAATACCTAGGTTATATAAATATATTTGTATATTTTGAGTTAAAGGTTAAAACACTTATCATCTTCATTATACATTACAAAACAATCATTCATCAAACCATTCATTATATGGGAAACTGGTCCCATAATATCCAGTCGGAGCCACCATACCAAATGGAAAAGGAGCTGTACTAAGGTCTGGACCGGGTGGTTATCCCCAATGTTGGTGCTAGGATTGTAGAGGCATAAACACAAGGTTAGATGGAGAAAGAGGAAAGTTGACCAAATTTGATCTTTGCCAAATCTCTTTGTAAATTTTGTAACAAGAATTTAATTGTTTTTATTTTGGCAAAGTTGAGGAAATTTCCATAATTCACTTGGAAGTTGAAACAAACCATTGTAATGGTTGGGCTTCAAAGTTAGTCCATTAAAAATGAAGGCTCTAGAGAAAAAGGGCATTCAATAGAGAGAAGATATGACAAGTAAATGGAGAATAGTAGAAATGAGAGCTCAAAGAAGCAGTCTACTTGATGATCAGATAAGAAGAGGACATATTATGTCCCGTGATGAGTGGAGATTGTTGTTGAGCCATAACCATCTGTAAATTTCTTGTTTGTGAGTAATAATACACTAAATATGTCTATATCTCACCCTTTTGTAATTAGTTGCATGCTTAATAAAATATTTAATCAACCCAATTTACTTCCCAATTGGGTTTCCAGGAAGATCTCTCCATACCTGTGTTTTAATGTTATGTGAGATTATTTTTGTCATTTATGGTGTATTGTTAGTGTCATTTATAAAAAATTCCAAGATGAATAAGGAAAGAATATCCATAGAAGAATTCTCTTGTGCATCTAAAAAATATAGCACTGAGTCTTTTGTGGCATCAATGATTAATTACCTAATGGATTCTATGATGTTGTATGAGATCGCCAATTTAAGGCATTGATAAAGTTTGAAAAGGAGAACCTTTTATTATATTCTTAGGAGACTATTTTGGTTGATAGAAAAAGAGATGAGGAGTTGGATGCAATAGCTCTATCCACTCAAAAAAAAACTTCATGATTTGAAGAACTATAGAAAATGGAATAAAGAGGAAATCAAGTCTATAATTTACGAATTTCATATAGTGTTAGTACTTCCTCTCTTATGTAAAAATGATTTAGTGGAAGTGATAAATATTTGAATATATCACCCATGTGAAGAGTTGTTATCAAAATTTTTAATTACAATACATCCAATACTAACCTATAGTGGTGTAGGCATTAATGCAAGATTTTAATTACAATATATCCAATTCTAATCTCTCCAACTCTCATAATGACTTTGTGCTAAATGTGGTTGGATCTCTCTGGGCATTGGATTGGAGCCCTAAGGGAAATCAAGTTGCTGGAAACTAAATTAATAGAGGACCTTGCAGTTGGAGCACATCCACCTACCTTTTCATATCACAGACTTGGTTTACCTGTAGCTGAGAAAGGTATTGTTCAAATTTAGTCCATTTTCAACATCCTGTTCATATCACAGACTTGGTATACCTGTAGCTGAGAAAGGTATTGTTCAAATCTGGTCCATTTTCAATGTTAATGTGAGTGTAAAGGATCCATCTTCCAAACTGTAGAAGGTAAGAGTAGAAAAAAAGCAAATGGAGAAAAGTGAACCTCATTATGAAGAAGACAAAGTATCTATAATACCTGTCCTATTTAAGTAGCTTATGGTAGGGAAATACTCTGTCCCAGAACTAGTAGAAGTTCCATAATAATAATAATAATAATAATAAATTCATGAGGGATCCAGTCAGATAAAATTGGTTGAAAAGATATAGGAAAAAGATGACCTAAATCTAAAAATATACCCTCCACAATATCAATTGATCCCTAAACTGCTCGACCCTAGCAATCTCTCATTGCATATCAAATACAACTTTAAATGGGCTTGTTGCTCATTTGAAGCACTTATTTTTAACAAAGTATTGAAAATGCATTGAAACACAACATGATTTCCAGAGGATTTGGGTTATGTGTAAACAATAAAATATTTCTCTTTAGGTTTATACGTGGGTCCTAACAAGTGACAGTATGGGATTATTGTTGTGCCATGAGAGGAGACTTTCTTCATGGCTTACATGATATGACTTAAATAGTATACCTTTTGAATTGGGTAATTATTACTTCTCGTGGTTTCAAATGAAAGCTTATCTATGGCGAAATCTGAATCAATTTTGGGTCGAGATCACCTAAACCTTATCACACATGAATCCCATAGATCTTTCAAAGGAGTGGGATAATTTCTCTTCAAGCAACAACTACGACCTTTGAATTGCAAAGTGAATCCTTGAAGTCCATAACTCAGTCATGGATTTCTATTAAACTTGAAGGAGCTATTCAATCAGAGATAGGTATTGTTAGACTAAATATATATCTTCAACATAGGTAGGGTGAATTTGGTTTCCATTGTTAGCATTGTCATGGGCATTGCCAAGCCTTGAAGACAACCAACAGACACTGCACAAAGTACTCAAATTAAAATAGAGTGAGATACCTGACATTGGTTGGCTCATTGAGAATAGAGACTTTCAATTATGTTGTAATTTGGTTCCTTGTGTGCAGGTTATGCAAAGAAGGAATCGTCCAATCATCTGAAGCAGAGGTTACATAGTGAACATAAGCCTTGTATCCATTCTAAGAACATAGATACTTGCACAAGGTAGAGGAACAGAGGCCTGGTGGCCATTCTGCAGATAGAGTGCTTGGTACAAGTATGAGGTTCACCATAAAAAAGCTTTCGCAGAGGATCCGTGTTGGTAAAGAGAGTGGGTGGGCTATAAGTCCCTCATTTACAGATCATAAGGTATCATGGGAATTGCATCCTTGACCATGAAAACTTCTAGAACTTTGAACAAAACATTGTAGAACGGTAAAACAAGCAAAGAAAAGCTGGAAGACTTAAGGGCCCACAATGCTCAACTTCAAGAAGATAATGAACACTTGAAGGATCAGGTCCATATGTTCAACAAAAGGATGGCAGAGATGAAAAAGCACCTTGATACCTCTGCTAAAATGCTTCCATTTCTAAAGAGGAAGTTTGAATAATTCCAAGACACACTCACAACGGTCATGACATATTGGGAGACACAACAAGCTGTGCAAGTCATAGAGGACGTGTGGGGCATCCAAGTGCGGGGCTCACCTTCTTCCATGTGAGAAAGTGTTAAAATTGGCAACTAGGGCCAAATTCCACATTGGAAATCTCCTTTGGGGAATATAATTATGGCATTAAATTCCTCTTTTCGAGAGGACCAAAATCAATATAAAGATTGTCAAATTTGGATAAGTAGAAGTGGGTTTCTGAATTTATTCTCTCACTCAAAATTTATCAAGGTCAACCTTATCTCTATGTTGGCTCAACAAGTCCAATAGACACGTCTCTTGACCCCCTTCTGAATTGTCTAAATAGAGGGGCCTTCACCATCATTTGGACACATCCATTTCTCTCTATTTTCTCTGAAATGGCCTTAGAAGAGGAAGATCTCTAGTGAAGGTATCAAGGGAAAGTTTGGGATCCGTTTGGTCTTCTTCATGAGCCAATTTCTTTAGATAGAAGGCTGAGGTTGCTTAGAAGAAGTTTGGACTTATATAATTTGTATTTAAGGGCTATTCTGGGCTGTGTCCTTTTCTATTGCAAGTCGCAGTCCCTCTATGAATATTACAGGGGTTGAACATATGTTAAATGAAGGATATGAAGCCTATATGTTAACCTAGCCAAGGCCGCACCTACAGAAAGGAAGAATGAAGTATTTTGAGGGTGATCTCTCGGGGTTGACGCTGTAAGTTAGGGATGATATGTGCCCTAACCAGAACTGTATTTCTGCCTAGATTTTGTTTTGGGTGTCTTATCTTCAGTACAAAAGGCCGCATTTATTGATCCAGGATCAAGTCAATTTTGTAGCTACCTTGACCATCATTAATCTTTGGTTAGGGCTGAATATTGAAGACTGAATTTGATAGGGCTATCTCCTAAGTATTTGGACAATGGTATTGGAAAGTCTATTTTGACTATGATTGTACTCTCTCTCTCTCCTTCTCTGAACATTTAATATTTATAATAAAGAAGATTGTTCAAGGGTTTTCCCCATCTTGGGGTTTTTCTTGGATTGAGCCAATATGCATGTTCTCTTGTCTTGGCTTGTCCTCTGCATTTATTGTCTACGTCATTTCTTCAGTTGCTATTGATGTGATAATGGATTATGTGGTAGCTGATGGATCTAATTATAATTGTAAATGGGTTAATATGAAACATTGAAGTAATTTTCCTCAGCAAAGAACTCATTATCGAAATTTAACATGGTATCAGAGCTGAGGTGAGGACAAGCACAAGCAAGAAGGAATGCAATCTCTAAGAAGCTTGTTCATAAGTCTCCTCACCATTGTGTGTGTGTGTGTATAATATATATATAATATATATATATATATATTATATAGATGTCCTCCATCATTCATGATATGATGTGTGCTCATTGGCAAGCATATCTCTCTGGCAGCAAAGCTTAAGGAGGAAGAATTTGAGCATGAATGGGTCATGGCTAGTTTTGCATGGTTCTTCCTCTCAGCATGAAGGCTGCAACTAGGAGTATCCCTAACAGCTAGGCCATAGGCCAAGGTTCATTTGCTTAGGAGGCTGAGATGTTGTAACAAACCGCAGACATAAAATACCAAGCACTTGTGACTATTGGAGGTATTTTGAAAACCTTAAAGATGGCCCAAACAAAAACGAGTATAAAACCCTTGTTTGGATAGTAGGCCACATCGTTTGAAGGTCTCCAAGTATTAAAGAAAGGCTGGAACAACATGCCACTGAAGCCCTCACCAAGATCATTAGAGTTAAAATAATCAATGACCTTAATGTGGTCATAGATAAACTTCTAGAGCCAACAGAGGACAACTTTATGAAGGATAAGGATGGTCGCTATAGAATGGAGGAGTTTTGGATCAATAATCTAGTGATCTAAAGTCATACCTTCTACAATAATATAATTAGTCCTCTGTGACCTGAGTGACCTCATCTTATGCTTGATTGGATCTAAAAGAAGTGTTATCAGATATTCATATTGGGTTCTCTCTCATCTTGAAACAATATCCATGTGTTATATGGCATCACACAGTTGGCAAGATCCCTCTGAAACTGCTTACATTACAGATGATGGTTCTTCACCCATCTCATCTCCTTTGGCTCATCATATTTGTAATTTCAAGGCCTCTGCACATTGGCACATAAATATGAAGGTATGTAAATGTGACTGAATCATATGTATTTAAGTCAGGGAAATCATCTCAACTGAGTAAAGTTGATCCACATTATATGCATGGTACATATTATATAAATTGACATGGCCTCTGTAGTTCGTGTGGCTTCTTGTCCCTCTACAATATAGAATACTATTGGCATGGCATCATATTTGTAGGTAGTCTAATATTTATACAACTTTAGAAGTGTTGACATATGGCACCCAAAGATAGTTATGGTATTTTCACAACAGTCTCATATGGAAATTTTGATAAGGATAATTGTTCACTATCAAGTTATGAACAAATCAAAAGAGAGAACTCTCGATCCCAATCACAGTGAAGTGACTCCAGTTGTTGACCTTCATATACATCATTTTCGAGGCTCAATTTTTCAATCTAATGAACTATAAAAAAAATCACAAATCTTTTGTTTCTTTCTGAGCTACTTTGGAATACTACCTGATCGTGAAGGCCAAAATTCTCTTCATAAGTCTGGTCATATCCCATAAAAGAAGAAGTATAGCTTTTTTCATATCAAATGAACCTAACTCAAAAGAAAGAAAGAAAAAAAGGAGTCAAAACTCCTCTAGGATCATTAGATCTATCGTCTCATGGGTGGTTTTAAAGAAATCTAATCTCATTGCTATCAGTCTTAGGCCGTAGCATTAGAGTATTCACTGATCATGTGCAACTAGATCCATGATAAATACCTCCAACATTATCATGATTGATTCAATTAAGCCAACATGGGGAATCATTATTTGCCGTGGCTATATCTATATTAAATCCTCTGGTCAGATTGGAATGGAATAAATATATAGGTATCAAGGACATTTGACATTTCACATCAACATTTATCCTCTTTCAGTTTTGATCTCCCTCCATAATGACTTACCTTCGATCCCTACAGTAGCATCATTAAAGAAGCAATTCTTAAAGGCATATAATCTCTCTGTTGATCACTGTGATTCAGAAGTACAATTTGTGTTGCAAAGACCAAGATCCTTTGTATCTTATGCAGTATCAACTAACCAAGAGGGAGTTGGTGCTTTGATTTAACTTGTTGTCTTTTGTTAAAAGACCAAGATTCAACAATGAAAGGACTTTGATAAAGATGACTTCAAAAATAAAATTCTTTAAAGAGTATTGATTAAATCTCTTATGACATTTATATGTAAGGAGACATGTTAAGACACCATTTAAAATCAAAATTATTACTCAGCAAAGAACTGTTGGCATTAGTTTAAATGGTCCAAAGATTACATCAACTGATTGATGATCTCAAGAGCTACACAATGTGCCATCCTATGTTATAAGTATGCCATCTGAGTTTATTTTGAGAATAAAAATAGCTAAAGGAGCTATGGTTGGAGACTAGACAAGAATGTTATAAATACATTAGCTCTTTAAGACCCTTTACTAAATAAATTATATGCCATAATTTTAATCAGTATGTTGTGCCTCATTAAAATGTGCCTTGCTAAGAATCTACATATTAAACTAGTCTGTGATAAGTCCGAGGATGTTTCACTATGACTTACGGAAAGAAAAGTTTACACTGAATCCACTTCAGTACTCAGATGCTACAATAAAGCCTGAATTATTGACTAAATTGATTTCTTTCTGGCATGTGGGAACACAGATTAGGTTACTTGCCAATGTTTCATATCTTGTTGAAAGGCTAAATTATATTAGGTAATAATAGGTATATCTATGAGATATGTTATTATTCTCTTACTTAATTAAATAATAGTACCAACTGAAATGATTACTAGGTTTTTGAGTTTGTCTGTGAATGATGGGTGCACTTTTCTTGTAAGATGGTTCAGTTGGAACACGCCCCTTTTAGAAGACTGTATGAATTGATCAATCAATTTCACACATATCATATTACTATGTAGAATGCTATACATATCCAAATTCTTCTTCAACCCCAAACTGAGAGTCTGCGCAAAACCTGAGGTAATAAAGAAATCAATCTTGTTATGGTGATAACATGGGTGCTAAATCAAGATGTTTGTAAATAAAAAAAATATCTCAATGTCTTAATGGCATCCCACTATCTCAGTTAGTCATAGAGAGCATTTATTTCCACTTTTGTTGAGCTACAACGAGAAACTATAGGTTTTCTCCATTATTTGAAAGAAGAAAGCGAGAGTGAAAGCCAGTGAAAACCTTACAGGTTGTCTACATCCATACATGGACTTATAGTTTAAGAATCCGTTAAGATACTACCTAGCCATATGGACTTCTGGTACTGGCACTTTAGACACTTTCTTTTATTCCAGTTCAGATTGAGGCAGGATGCTAAAGTTATAATGAAGGGAATTGGTATCCTAGTTTTGATGCCAGGTACGAGGCATTTCTTGTCAGGCATGTGTAGCTGCTTCTACCTAGACTTCCCCCAATTTTCGACAAAGAAAGACATTGGAGTTGCAGGCAATGTAGTTGGAAAAAATCTCCTGATGCGTGAAGGATAATGTAGAAACGAGGATTGGAGAGCAGCTAGAATTCTGGTTGAAGTAGACATTTTGAAAGGGCTTATAATAGAAATGACCTTAAAATGAGGCAAGTTCTCTTTGTCCAATCCCTGGATTATTGGGGAGTTCCCTTCAGGTAAAACTCGGGCATGGGCATGGCGTACTTTCTCTTCCATTATATAACTCATGATTTGTTACATTGGGATCAAAAACGTAATTATAATGAGGCTTTCTCATAAACTTGTAGAAATCCACAACAGTGGAAGTTGAAATAGGATTTGATTTAGGGCTCTGGGGTGTCTCTATTCTTGATTGTTTGGCAATTGATTCAACTACATTCATTGAATATTCTCCTAGTGATATAGGATATAAACACAAAGGTCTAGAACTCAGAGTATGCAGAGTGAAATATATAGATTCTACCATGTTCACAATAATCTAATATTCAATAATATAATTACTGAAAAATCACTAATCTCTTGAAACCAACTTGGAAATGTTGATCTGATTCAATATTGCCTGATTCCTGACAAATTTGGCAGTCAGATAAACTAGTAGTTTTTCAGTTCTCTTTGAATTGGAATATGCACTTTCAGACCATCACTGCAAGGTTGCAAAAATCCCAATAGCCTCGAAAAAAATCTAGGCACCCACTTCTCATCGTGGCTTGGGAGCTGTAGCCATTTCATTTGTTAAATTGGCAACTAGGGCCAAAATCCATGTGGGTCAGCGGTAGCTGATATTTTTATTGGATCCCTCTTGTCGAGAGGTGTAGGATTGATCTAAAGATCATCTGATTTCGATAAGTATTTATGGAGATATGAATTTATTTTGTTTATGTAATTATTATCAAGCCGACCAGCTCTTATGTAGGCTCTAGAAGCCCAAACGTCATGTCTATTCAAACTATACATTTTTGGTATAAATAGATGAGGATTTGATGTCATTTGATAACACATTCTTGAGTGATCTCCTCCTCTCCACATCTTGGGGTTTTTTAGAAGGAGTGAGACACCAAGAGTAATACGCCGACCTTACAAATGATGCCCTAGATCTAAAATGCAAGAGCATTGGTCATGAAAAATTCTATTCCTAGCAAGGGGAAGGGTCTATCCATAGCCGCAAAGAAGAGTCTCCATACGAAGTTGCAGTAATGGTAATGAAGGCGCAGTAGGCCCTAGTTGCAGTGGCTGTAGTGAAGCCCTAGCTGCTATAACCGAAGTGAAGAAAACTCAACCCTAGCCACAGTAAGCCGCAGGATTATGAGGAAATCTTATACACTGTCCAATAGCACTTAAACGCAGTCAAAAGATAGAATATCTATACGCTGATACGCTGTAAACCCTATACAACATACATGCTATTCATAAAAGACTCATATGCAGGGTATGGTGTAGACATGGCACACAAAATTGTTGACACTCTCGATGTATGCGGATCTGGCAGCGTAAATCATATACGGAACCCACAGGTTGAAACACAGTTATATATGGAACGCTACAGCCAAGGTATGAAGCCCTCAGTTTGGATTATATATGGAACGTAGATCATGCCATAACCCTGGATCCATTCTCACATGGAATCATTACACACAATTCATGGACAGTCAATGTGATGCCTAGAATAGCCGTAGTCATAAAATTATTAACACGCATTCAACATTGTTCATGTTATACATGCTGTATATATATACGTTGTTCATGAGAAATATATTCACGGTCAATGGAACGCAGCATGGCACGTAGCAACATAGAAAACCACAACTATATATATATATATACTTTGTTCAGAAATACGCAATATAGGAATGAAGATATTCATTATGTAAACATAGTCATGATGCTATTGGAACACAGTCATTTATGAACGCAATTGTATGCAGACAGATATTGGAACGCAAATATATATGCTATTGGATAGTAGTTGTATGTAGAAAGATAATGGAATGTAGGTATATATGTCATATTCATTATGTAAACGCAGTCATATAAAAACACAGTTATATATTATGGAACGACAGCAGCTGTATGGAATGCAACATGATACAGGTCATATTCATTATGGGACGCATTCATATTAATGATGTATGGAATACAAGAGTATATACATACACTGTAGTACACAGTCATATACATATGTTGTATGTAGACAGTCATACATATAATGGAACGCAGTCATCAGGGATTATATACAGTGTTCATAAAGTGATATTGCCTAGGTATATAAACTTTGGTGGCATAGAGATAAGAACGTTGTGTGATCTAGACACATATATATAATGCAGTCTTGGGTAGTAGCATGATGTATGAGATATTGTGGATGGGCAGCGCAATGATACATGAAACATGGGCAGCAGCATGATGGGTAGCATAATGATACATGATATATGGGCAGCATGATGTATGAGATCATGAGCAGCATAATGGTGCTACACAATCAGGTGCAGCAAATGGACGAGATGTAGAACGATGATAGGTGAAGGAGTCACCTTGCAGAATTAGTTGAAGCAGAATGTCTTCAACTAATCTCATCATTATAAGAAATGATCTATGTTAGATCTAGATAAGTCAAAGTGTTGACTTCTATTGTAAATGTATTATCTCTCTCTCTCTCTTTCTCTGCTGAAATTTGAAGATAAAAGAAGATTTGATCAAAGGGGGTTTGTCCCTGGCTAGCACCACATCTTGTGTCCTCTTGTTGGTTTGTCTTCTATGATTTATATTTATGTTCTATCTGAAATTTATCTTAATGTTGATGTGATTGCTAACTGTGAAAATTTAAATAAATTTCTCTAGCATAGAACATACCTAAACTTAAAATGAAATCAAAGCTGAGGTGAAGACAATGTCCAAGCAAGAGTGAAAGAGCAATCACCGAAGACAGTTGGGACAAGACAGAAGGATCAATGGGTTCCTCATAATTCACTGAGAGTGAAGTCGAAGCAGAGAATGTTATCAAAATGACGCAACAAAAGTTTCTGATGGCCTACCTAAAGATCTGGGAAGTTTGGATTTAAGGGTGGAAGGAAAGGTAAATGTATTGATGATAAGTATGACCCTTATGCGAAGGAGTGTCCGAATGATAGAGTTGCAGGTCATCAAGGACACAACCATCTCTTCAAAGAAAGCAAGGAACCCCATAATCACTTTTATGTACTTGATCGCAAGAGGAACCTGGTGTCCATTTCAGAAATGGAAGACAAAGGTTTTAAGGTGGCACTCATTGATGAAAAGATGGTGACAAGGAAGCTTGAATTCAAAAGAGTATGAACGTACATGTATGAGATGTACCGAAGAAAATATTACAAGGGGACCATTCCCCTCATGCCACATGTCCACAGGTTTGGTACAACCCGAGGAGTTTGATTCATGATTGGAAATATCATGCATGCAGGTAATAGAAAGCCCTCTATGGCTTGAAGCAAGACACCCCGGGTATAGTATGAGAGGATTAGTAGCTATTTGATGAAGCTGAGATTCACTAGGAGTGAAATCGCTCCAAACCATCCGAAGGTTGTGGATGACAGACCTCTCATACCGGCACCTATGTCTGACAGGTGCAAACCCTCTCACTTGCAGAAGTAAGAGGGAGTTGGATTCTGGATGGGAAAGGATAAACTACAAGCCTGTGACTACCTCGAAGAAGTTATATAGTAATAATGTCAGACTAGACTTAGGAAAGTTCATGGTGAACTTCCGTTCGAACATATGTTTTGCAGTTAGCACGAGGGGCTCATATTTGGTTAAGCCTTAGTAGAGTGGTGCCTAGAATCTTCTAAGATGTCTTCAGGGAACAATCTCTCATGAATTGAGATACACTGCCAGAAATATGAAACTGCATGATTATTCGAATGCTGATTGGGCAGACAGTGTAGAGGATCACTAGAGCACTTCTTAGTGCTATTTCTCTTTGGATTTTTCTTCGATATCATGGATGAGCAGGAAGCAGAAGTCGATTGTTGTAAGCACCGCTGAGACTAGATACATATCTACAAGTATGATCTCGTATGAAGCTACCTGGTTGGGGAAGCTCTTCAGTGAGCTGTTTGTACTCATGATGAATACCACTGTGATTCTCTCTAACAACCAGAGTTGGGATTTGATTATTGAGGAATCCTGTATTCATCAGTAGATAGACATCATTTGGGATATGGTAAGTCGATGAGAAAGGAGGCTCCATTGGATTAAGATGATGTATAGGTCACTACAATTTTCTAGAGCCCCGGGGAAAGATCAAATTTGTGATTTTCCCGAACGACTTGGAGTCGTCGAGAGACCTTTGTAAAAGGGTCCTGCATGTTGCATACATTGAGCTCTGGGAGCTCTGGGGGCTTGCGGTTCTTACTAGAGCAAGTGAATGTAGCAGGATTGATGTGTTCTCCTGTGAGGCCTGGATTGATGTGTTCTCCATGGCGATTGTAGTAGGATTGATGTGCTCTCCTATGAGGCCTAGATTGATGTGTTCTAAATGGTGATTGTAATAGGATTGATGTGTTCTCCTGTGAGGCCTGGATTGATGTGTTCTCCATGGTGATTGTAGTAGGATTGATGTGTTCTCCTGTGAGGCCTGGATTGATGTGTTATCCATGGCAATTGTAGCAGGATTGATGTGTTCTCCTGTGAGGCTTGGATTGATGTGTTCTCCATGGAAATTGTAGCAGGATTGATGTGTTCTCCTGTGAGGCCTGGATTGATGGGTTCTCCATGGCGACATCCTACCCATGTAGTCTAGGACTCATGGGAAGTACCTCTCATCTGATCAATGAGCAGGGAAATGAATTTAGGGACCATAGTAGTACCGATGGATGCATCGTTGTATCTACTGTACTCCCTACGCTAGGATGACCTCCATTGATATGGGATCATTGATGCTAGTCTGGGACCAGTGGTAGGAGTTGTACCATACTATGACACTGACTTTGGGTCGGTTGAGACTGGTCTGGGACCAGTGGTACATACTCTGAGACTAACTTCGGGTTAGTGGAGAATGGCATGAGACATTCTTGATCAATTCTTCTTCTTCATAGTTCAGCAGAGCTAAGTTGAGCAGAGAAGAGCAGAGCCAACAGAGCTAAGCAGAGCTAAGTTGACCAGAGCAGAGCAGAGCCAGCAGAGCTGAGTAGAGCAGAGAAAGCAGAGTTGAGTAGAGCTGGGTAGAGCAGTGCAGGGCATTGATGGAAGAGATAGTACAGTCAGACTTATAGATCAACGGATGGAGTTCTCCCTAGTTGAGAGGGAGTGTTAAATTGGAAACTAGGGTCAAACTCCATGTGCGTCAGCTTATTTATGGTAGTTGATATTTTTATTGGATCCCTCTCATCGAGAGGTGTAGGATTGATCCAAAGATCATCCGATTCCAATAAGTATTTATGGAGATATGAATTTATTTTGTTTATGTAATTATTATCAAGCCGACCAGCTCTTATGTAGGCTCTAGAAGCCCAAATTCAAACTATATTTTTTGGTATAAATAGATGAGGATTTGATGTCATTTGATGATACATTCTTGAGTGATCTCCTCCTCTCCACATCTTGGGTTTTTGGAGAAGGAGTGAGACACCAAGAGTAATACACTGACCTTACAAATGATGCCCTAGATCTAAAACGCATGAGCATTGGTCATGAAGAATTCTATTCCTAGCAAGGGGAAGGGTCTATCCACAGTCGCAGAGAAGACTCTCCATACGAAGCTGCAGTAATGGTAATGAAGACGCAGTAAGCCCTAGCTACAGTGGCCATAGTGAAGCCCTAGTTGCTGTAACAGCAGTGAAGAAACCTCAACCCTAGCCACAGTAAGCCATAGGCTTATGAGGAAATCTTATACGCTGTCCAATAGCACTTAAACGCAGTCAAAAGATAGAATATCTATACGCTGATATGCTGTAAACCCTATAAAACATACACGATGTTCATAAAAGACTCATATGTAGGGTATGGTGCAGACATGGCACGCAGAATTGTTGACACTCTTGATGTATGCATATCTGGCAGTGTAAACCATATACAGAATCCACAGGTTGAAATGCAGTTATATATGGAACGCTACAGCCAAGGTATGAAGCCCTCAGTTTGGATTATATATCGAACGTAGATCATGCCATAACCCTGGATTCGTAGTCACATGGAATCATTACACGCAGTTCATGGACAGTCAATGTGATGCCTAGAACAACCGCAGTCATAAAGTTATTAACACGCATTCAGCGTTGTTCATGTTATACACGTCGTATATATATACGCTGTTCATGAGAGATATATTCACGGTCAATGCAACGCAGCATGGCTTTTGGGTTGTGTTATATTCTTTCCACGTAGTTAACAGGGGGTTTGAAGGGCACCCGTAACCCCACTTTATGGGGTCCGGGGCAACGCCCTGGAAAATTTTGGTTTTGGACCCTATGTTAGGTTGGGCAGACCCACCTATGGTTTTGTTTATGATTTTTGCACATGTTTTTTTGGATGCAATGGTTTTCGGTCCATGGTATTGGACGCGATGGTTTTCGGTCCATGGTATTGGATGCCTCGGCATGTATAAATATGTATTGTAACATTGAAAGGACAATAATGGAAAATCAGGCTGGTAGTCCCTGTTTTGGGATCCAGGGGAAAATCTCTGTGTATATGTGTTTTATGTGTTATGATCTCACATTGTTTATCTTCTGTGTTTTAGAACTAATATGCAGGTAATTTCTGTACGGGGTTAAAACCTACATTTGATATCAGAGCAATTTTGGCTTCAAGGGAACACCTTTGTTACTGAGGGGTTTCGCTTGAGCCTGTGGTAGACCCCGTTCAATGGGAGATCTACAAGATCGACTTTGGTGGTGAAAGAAGATGGTGAGCAGTGGAAAGATAGAGATCGAGAAATTTAATGGTCAGAGTTTTGAGTTGTGGAAACTCAAGATGGAGGATCTATTGGTGGATAAAGACCAGTGGATTGCGGTAGATCCAGGTACTAAACCAACGGGAGTGTCCTATGAAGAATGGAAGAAGTTGGATCAGAAGGCAAAGAGCACAAGACGATTGTGTGTCTCAGATTCAGTATTGCTAAATGTATCAGGGGAAGCTACGACGAAGGCTTTGTGGGACAAGTTAGGGACTTTGTACCAATCTAAGTCTCTGGTGAATAAACTCTTCCTGCGGAAAAAGTTGTATAACTTGAGGATGAAAGATGGAGGCTCAGTGATAGAGCATCTGAATCCATTTAATACTATGGTAAGTCAGTTAGCATTTGTTGATATTAAAATTTCAAATGAAGATAAGTGCATTAGTTTGTTGTGTTCTCTACCAGATTCGTGGGATAGTCTAGTTATTGCAATAGGTAGCAATGCAATTGCCTTGCATTTTGATGAAATAGTCTCATCCTTGCTGATGGAGGAGATGAGACGGAAAATATGGAGAGCCAGAATGGTGATGCCATTTGTACGAGGACGGTCCCAGAATAGAAACAAAATTAAGTCATCAAGTGGGAGATCTAAATCTAGAGAGAGATCTAAATCTCTAGGAAAACCTGTAAAGGTGGTATGCTGGAAATGTAGAAAGTAAGGGCACTTCAAAGGGACTATAAATCTAAAGCTCCTGATAAAGGAAAGGGATCTGATGATGCTCCTTCTACAGAGGTGAAAACCACCTCGGATGAAGGTGGGGATGTGTACTTGGCTTCTTCAAGTACACATGTAGATCATGAGGCATAGTTGATTGACTCAGGTGCATCCTTTCACTTCCCTCCCCATAGAGAGTGGTTCTACGAGTATGAGAAGTATGATGGTGGTGATGTCTTCTTGGTGGATGACAGGAAGGCTAGAATTATTGGTCGTGGAAAAGTAAAGTTGAAGTTGCAAGGTGGAAGGGTTAAAACACTTCCGGGTGTTCTACATATTCCTGCATTGGCCAAAAATTTGATTTCTGTAAGCAAGCTGGATGATGCAGGTGTAAAAACAGTGTTCGAGAAGGATACCT
>APFE031145965.1:0-26678 GCA_000404065.3 Pinus taeda
TGAGAGTTTTTTGTTATTTATTGTCAAGGATGGCATGCTAAGATTGTTTAACACTTTTGTATCATTGGGTATCATTGAATGATGTTGATGAATGATTTGGCTTGGTAAGGCTTGATGATGAATTACGTTGATATTGGATACACAGTGTGATCTGATGTCAATAGGGTTTTCTATTGGATTTAGTGAGATTGATTATGTATACAATGAACGGTTGATTACTATGATGGCCCATCAGTTGATTTGAATATTTTAGAGAGTATGGTTTGATCTCATTAAGTACATTGATGTATATTGCAGAACTAGGGCTTGATGGTCTAATTGTTCAGATTTAGTAGAATGGTATTTGTAAGTCTAGTTTGAAAATTGGATGAAATGTGGCATGAATGGTTTGTGGTTGAGACTTGTGGATCTAGTGTGTTACATTTTGAAACATGTTCCATAGATGAACTTAGGGTAGGAGCCTTCAATGAGGGAGTGGTAGCTTCCTTCCTATGGTGGTCAATATAGTTTATCAAGGATTAGGAGCTTCCTTCCAGTTGGAGCTAGAGAAACAAGAAGAGGTGGTAGCCTCCAATAGGTAGGGGCCTACAAACTAGTAAGAGTTTATTGCAATGGAATATGTAATGAAATAATTTCTTAATAATAAGAGGAAGTGAGACACAACAACAACAATGGTTTTACCCACATAGATTTTCCACCTAAAAATTTTATGTCCCTATGTATTGATGATGTGTTGCATTCTTATGTTTCATATTCCTTATTATTAAATGATACTCATGTTTTATTTCTCTTGCTTAGAATTATGACATAATTTTTTTGTGAATTAAATTATTCTTTAGTTAATATGGAAAAATAAAAGTAAAATTACTAATTTCATGAAATATTGATTCACCCCCTCACTCAGTATTTCTAACAATTGGGATTAGAGCCAATCTCTCCAGTAAATCTTAACTACTTAAGAGTAGATTGTGGACCATGCAAAATAAGAATAAGAAGAGTGGAGATCAAACATGGTAGTCAATTTGAGAAAAGTGTGCCAATTTAAGCGTTGTATCACATTTAGTGGTAGTATATGTGACCATATATCAAGGAAAAATAATATAAAAACAAGCCATGGATAATGAAGGTATGCCTCTACTTAATGATGTAAATTATTAGGATTGGAAAGGAAGGAATAAGTCTAGGTTAATTTCCATCAGATTTGATGTTCATAATTTGGTATGAAATGGTTAAATTAAAAATCACCCATTAGGTCAAGATTTGTAGAGGAATGGTTAAGCCTTAAATGAAATCTATTGTAGCCTACCTAAGTCATAATTTGAGAAAATTATGTGTGATGAAACCACAAAGGAGGTATGGGACAATATACATGCCATCCATGAAGGAAAAGGAAATACAACTAAAGAAGAAGTCTATTCATGACGTAAACCAACAGGTAGTCTTTCTTTCGAAACATTCAATGTATATGAAGAAGAAACTTGTATCTCATCAAAAGATAATTTTTGCTAGGAAACAACCTTCACTATATCAAATGGGGTTACTGATTCAGAAGAAGAGATATTAGACAAGTATGTAAAATTACAAGGAAACTTGTTTCCTCTTTGGAAAGGATTGACATTCTTACAGATAAGTTACAAGAATATGAAAACAACAACCCTAATGAATCCATAAACAGTGTAGCATTAACTAAACAACTTACAAAAATAAAAAATATTATGAAGGACTTATATCTAAGATCATATTTCTAAAATTTCTCTTGAAAAGTCAAATAAACAAAATGAGGAGAAACTTCAAGTATTTGAAGAACAAGAAAATTGGATCAAAAAAGAAATTATGAAGTTAAGCCCACAGTTGGAAGACACATGAAGAGAAAAAGTAGTTGAGATAAGCTGATTTTCATGTAAATTAATAGAAAAGGACAAACATTTGATATTTCAAGATAGTACCAAGATATTGGAAAACCTTATTAACATTCAAAAGTATTCATCCCTTAAATTAGGTCATGGTTCTCATGAAACTATGAAGGGACAATCCAAATCACATGATTTTGCAGGCAATTTTGAGGGAAACAAAGCAGACTCCAAACATCTTGGTGAAGATTTAAGAAGGAAGTTAAACTGACAACTAAGAAAATTGAATTTTCAAAGGAAATAAATAGCTTCCAATGATTATGGAAGAAATAGAAATAACAATCCATTCCATCCGTTGATCAATGATATCAAACGTTTTATTTGTCACAAATTTAGATACATTGCAACTGATTGCGAAAGCAAATTGTTTAGACTTCAAGCAAACGATCTCTACATAGGAAGATCAATAGTTCCCAGGTAATAATGTCTCTTTAAGGAGTAGTATTTTACATGAAATTTATTTGGTCATAAAGTTATTTATTCATATAATATAGGGATGAAAGGAACATGAAGCATAAATACTTTCATTCTATTTCCTCATTGTCTAGTCACATAAGGTGTTATACATGCAATAAATTCAGACATATATCACAATAATGGAAGAGAACATCAATGAGTTCATTCAAACGTTTTAAAAAATAAGTAGAACATATCCGAGACAAGTAACTAGATAAGAATACAATTATCAAAAAACCTGAACAATATGGATCCATTAGTATGCATCATATCAAGAGAAAGGAAGAGAAACAAGTAAAGTTCGGCCTTCCTCTATGCACAATAGAAGAAAAAGATCAATGGTACATAGAGATAGTGGATGTTCTCATCACATGTATGGAAATAAGAGTATATTTATCTCTCTGAGGAGAAACAAGTGTGGATAATTTATCTTTAGAAATAGTGCACCAATAGAGGTACTAGGAAAAGGTAGAGTTGATCTTGATGTTAAAAATATAGAAGCAACTAATGTATTATTTCTTGAAGGGCTAAAGTACAACATTCTAAGTGTGAGTTAAATAATTGATAAATAACACTAAGTTATATCTACCTGTTGTGGCCAGCAACAACCCCCCCTTGTTCATTTAAGTGTTGTCTAAAATACTAAATGAATGGGGGACCCTTAGTTAAATCTTTAAGAAAAAGGCAAGTTTTTCCTTTCTTCAAAATAAGGTTACCATCGTAAGCTTAGAAAGGTCTTTCAAATATTTTTAACCTAAGTCTACGATGAGGGAAATATCTTTAAAAATTGTGATGCAAAAAAGATAAGAAATGCCTTCATTCCCCTATAATATCAGTATGCGCAAGATCCTCATGTTAAGCATAACATCGCGTCACAATGAAGTAATGCTCATAAGGAAAAACTTCAAGATCTACTGATCTGCGATAACACCGATCGCGATATCGCATATCGCAGGAATAAACTGGCAATATTTGGCAAACATTAAACTTCTGCAACCTGCGAAGTTGCGATCGCTGAGATGGTGCAATCTGTGTTGGTGCAATCTGCGATCTTGCGATTTGCAATTGGCGCGATTTGCGATGGCACGATCTTCGATGTTACGTAAGAAACTCATGAATCACTAATCACGAATCCTTCGGGCACGCCATTCAAAGAAAAACCACTTACCATAATTTGACTCAAGATCATGCGCTTTTAATGATAGTAAATGGATTAGTTGTTAGTTGTTAATGAAATAAAGACGCGTGCTTTTGTAAAAAATTACTTCACGTAAAGTGGCATATATGATATATCTGTTGTATTTAAAAATATCCCATCACCTTTCTTAATCAATCATTTCCACTTCACTCGTAATCTGCAGGAATGAAGAGCTAAGATGATTCAAAGCCAAATGCGAGAGCAAATGGGAAAGAAACATAAAGCTCAAGGCTCCGAGGTGAAGGAAAAGATGAAGGAGATGGCGCCTTTGTATACAGACACTGCCTGCACCAGAGACGCAGGAATTTTGATGTGGGAAAGAATATACAGGCTGTTGGAAGAAGAAAATCCTAGAGTAATTAAAGTTGATACTACCGCGGGCTCACAACGCTCTTCCGAGGCGTCTTTGGAGGAGCTAGCATGTTCATTTCTTCATCGAATAGCAGCTCGACCCAAAATTTTACCATATACAGATATGATCAAGTGGATACTTCCCAATGCAGAGTTGCACAACAGACAATTCAAGGTTCAAGGACATGGGTTCATAGGTTCATTCGCCGCACAAGAATTAAAGCTTATGTATCATCTTCCTGAACCACAAACGACTTACAATGCACAATCTGTCAAGAAATTTGCAGCAGAGAACCCAAACCTGGCAGAGACCACTAAAGATTGGTCTAGAAAAGAGGAGACGCTCAAAAGGGGCAAAAACGGTATGTACAACACTAGTTCCCTCACCTCCCCATATTGTTTTGCTGCGGGCATGCTTGGTAGACTATTTGGGACGACGGACATCAATAAATTTTCGTCTAAATGGCTACCACTAATAGACTCTGCCACAAACGCCGATATTATGGATTGGGCCAAGATATTTTCTGATAATATATGCATGGCTGTTATGAATTACCGGTCTAAAATATCCTTGTCTCAAAGGGTCTATCCTCCTTTTTATCTGTCTATGTATATTATGGATTCTATTTGTTATGTGTCTAAATTCCCCATTATGGGTGGGAAATGGGCTACCCAGGACCCGTTACCTATTCATGTTTATCATAAAGTGTTATGGGATTCCCAGTTCGCCCCACACTTCTATTAGATTTGTCATGGGCTTATCTTACCCCTATATAGAATGATGTATGATGAAGAACCCCCGAGGTGCTCACCCGAGGCACAAATAGACATCATCCCCATTGCAAGATGGTTCGGGGAAGAATGGTTCACTTATATTAGAGTGCTTGGGAGCACTGTACCTCCACATTTCCTACCTATATATGTACCCGATAAACTTTTGGCTTGGGAAATTGCCTATCAGACCTGGTCAGAAGGCGGCCTGACCAAAGACCTAAAAGACAAGAAGAAGGCCATATGGCTTCAGTTTCCTGTAGCTTGTGGGACCTTCTCCTTGTTCAATGTAGGACAAGCTTTTGTCGAAGTGGAGAATGTGACGTGCCTAAAATTATTTAAATTCCCAGCTTGGCCATTTGACCTAAATAATGTTGCCAATGATTTCACAACGAGCATCAAAATAAAAGTATTCGTTGGAAAAAAAGATTTGTTTGATGATTTGTTTCAGGGTAGAATCTCACTGTAGGAAGTTTTGCGAGAAGCGCGGTCAAAGTTGTCTCTAGATGACCTCCAAAGATTCATGTTGTACAGGGAAAGAAGGCTGGCGAGTGTTCCTATAGAGGAGTTGCGACTGCCTGCCAGAGAACCAACTCCCAGCGTCAGCCTCAGTGGAAACTCTAGCACTTCCAGATCCAAATTTGACACTGCCCAAGGAGTGCCTGAACGTTCTAAAAAGTCTGGAAGCGACCAAGAAAAAATTTAAGAAACAACTAAAGATATAGCTCAGTTAAGTGTAATGTCGCAACAGCAAGTTATCGCCTCCCCGCCAAGAGATGTCCCCCCTCCCGTCATTAAAGCGCCACTCCTCACAAAAGAGCTAGACAAAGAATGGGAAACCTTCAACGAGCTGATCATCCTTGAAGGGCAAGCCCCAAGAATGCCTATGAAAAATACACAGGTAACGCAAGAAATGGTTTTGACCATAGTCAGCAGTGTCACAAAAACGGAGCACAGTCATATCACTCCACCTTCTAAACTTCTACTTAATGTAGAAAAAGTTCCCCCATTGGATGTATTCTATAGTCCCCAACATAAAGCAGTTGTAAGGAGACAAAGGAAGAAAAGAAAACTAGAAAATACACTATCACAAGATGTTGAACATTTGGATGTCTTATGGAAAGACCCCAATAATAACCCGACAGAGAATCTCACGAAGTTGTCTCAAATCGCAGGAGCATACGCTTCTGCAACTATTGACAAAGCATAGGAAGTTTAGCAACTGTTGAAAGAACAAGAAAATCAAATACAGCTACTACAACGATAGTTAAAACAAGCCAATGCTAGTGTTGAAGCATCCAAACAGTTAGAGAAGTTGCAGGAAGATTTTCAGCAGATGCAGATAGGCTATCAAAGAAGTCTAGATGAAAAAGGAAAGCAGTTGCAAACTTTACAGGAAATGCATAAAGATGAGCCTAAGCTTGCCGAATTTGTTTCAGAATCTATTGACTTAAATGAGCAACTTCTGCAGCAACAAGAAGAGTTGGGACGTAAGATATCACAGTGGAGTCACTATTGTGAGCTAAGCGATAAAATCGCCAATCAAGTGGTGGACTTGCGAAGTGACTATGATCAGAGTGACAAACGAGTGATGGAATACTTATATTGGCAGGACGGAGAGGAAGGAAAAAGAGCAAGTGCACCCAGAATAAACGAGAATCATAAAGAATTGCTCTTTAATAAATGGGATGATGAAATCAGGCAGGCGGAACAAGCAGCAGAGACAACGACCACGCAGGCAAAAATTGTTATCGACTGTGTAAATGAGAATTTACACAGGGCCAACTGAGTCGCAGAAACCACCCTGGGGTACCTACCAAATAAATCACGATTGGAAGCAGAATGGAAACATAAGGCACAGGAAAAGGGAAAAGTGATCCAGGCATTGAACATGTTAAATTGGGAGTGTTACTGGGCATACTTGGTCAAGCCACACAGTCAATGGATGACTTTGAAATGCATCATAAACTCAGCCGAGAAACTAGTGCCAGCTCTCATAGATTCTATTTTCACAGCCCAGCTCAGCACAGAAGTCGGCCAACCGACTCTTCTCAAGTCCATGATGAATACTTACAGTTTTAAGGACCAAGTACAGAAGTAGCCTCATTTTTAGAAGTTTTTTTTTTTTTCTTTTTATTAGATTAGAAAAAGGACGGTCGTTTTGAAAACCGTATCCTAAATTTTGTAAAGACACTATTATTAGAATTAGGAAGTAGTATTTTAACCCTTCTCATGCATTTAGAGAAGGGTCCAGAAATTTGTCAAAAACGTGTCCTCGGAACATGCACTTCTGCACCCTCAGAGGAGGTTTTGATGAATGGATGGATCAAGATTTATTAATGTTTGCATTTGATGTCTGCTACTGATGTTGCACTTTTGTACTCTTAGTAGATGTTAGAACAAGTAGAGATAAATCGTTTTTGCTTGAAGCTTATGAGTAGGATTAGTCATAAATGGTACTTTTATCTCTTGGCCTTTCTGCTTATATTCTTAAAGTGATATACAGTTTTCAGTTGTTTATATGTTATTGCATGAATGTATGAGTTACCATTTGGCACTTCTGTACGGTGGAGCCATTTATTTATGTCTGATATATGAATAAATTATTATGCGATATGCTGTTCACAACTGTTTTGCCTAACTTCTTATGCAAAGTGGTTTATCTTAATTGATTTCTATTCTTATAATAGCTGAATGATCTTTATTACCAGTTATTGTTTGAAATCTCTTTAGATTGCATAATAGAAGAAATACACCCCGGATTAGCGTAGATTAGATGTGTTGTTTCTCATTAGATTACAATAGCATAGAGTTAGTTTAAAAGTTTGAATTAAATTAGCTTTAAGTATTCTTAGATCAGCAACATCCAACTCTGTACATACACACATACACCCTTATATTGGGAAACTGGTCCCATTATCCCCAGTCAGACCCGCTATACCAATCGGATAAGGAGCTGCCAACCAAGGTTCGGACCGGGTGGGTATCCCCCTTTTTATTGACCTGATTTTCGGGGCTTCAACAGAAACATATAATATTTAGACAACAAAAATAAAATCTAAGGAAGTTCTAAAGAAACGTCTTCGGATTATGCCACACATAAATGATATTTAAGGAATTTTTAAAGAAATGTCTTCAGATTAAGGTGAAAGTAAATGATATTATTATTTTAACTAGTAAATCTTTCAAAATATTTACTACATATATCATTTTTATAAATAAATCAAATTTATTTGACGTTGAGGCCTACAGTCCCAACCCTTACAAAAGATCCAATTTGAAAAGTGAATTTTCATTTGGGACTAACTTATGTGAATTAGAGATCATATATTTCTTTTCTATGTTACACTAGCATGTAGGATTTGTCACTGCACAAACTAGCAGGCCTAGTACATACGTTGTGGTGACAGTGGGCCTTTGTCCCAAGGTGTTTTTGCTCCCTCTATCTCCAACCTATTTACTAGGCCTACTAATTTGTGCAACAAAATTCATTTACTAGACCTGCTAATTTGTGCAACAACAACATTCTCTACATGCACGAAGGGAGCTCTTCTCATAGCTCCATTCCCCATTCCTATATGGATGGAACCTTACATGTTGATGTGTCCAATGCCACTACACTTATCTATATATATATATATATTGTTAGGGGGAAATTCTAATCCAATTATTGACACCTATAAGTTTATGTAGGCTAAGTTATTATCTACCTAGGTTTAATCATCAACCAAGCAACTCTTTGTTCTAAATGTTGAGACCCATTTTTTATATGTGGAAAGTTGTTTCTGTTATATTTCATGAAAATGAACATGGTTCATTCCAAATTATCCACAAGAAATAATGGAACATGTATCAGAAATCAACAAGGAAACATGACTCCACCAAGAAGCATCCTAAAATGATGAACATCTCAAATGAAACACGTATCCTCTCACATTCTTGATAGCTAGCACATATCTTAATGAGAGGTGACCTCTTTATCCTAAGTATATGATCTATGGATTCAGTCCCTTTGCTGAACTTTTATTGGAGTTGCTCCAATTCTTCTCATAAGAGGACAAATTCCTCTTCCAATCTTTCACATATTTGTTCCATCTCATTTAGCTTGTCTCACATAAATTCCTAACCTTTTCTTCTTCTTCTAGTTTAACTTCGAGAGTAATTAGAGTCTCTTTATTTAGACTCTTGTCTTGAAGCTATTGCATTAGTTTACCTTCTCTTTTCTAGAGAATATTTTTTTCCTTTAATGTTCTTTTAAGTTTTCCTTCCATATCCACTTCTCCTTTAGGTTCTTCAACCTTAGTTATGAATATTATTTCATTCAGTTTTCTTTGTCAGCCACATGTGCACTACTTTTAATGTCACTTTGTTACTTTGAGTAAAAGTTCTTTGTCTTTCATGTTTGGTTATTCTTTTGATACTCGGATTTGAGTCTCGACTAATCATCACTTTCATTCATCTTAGAATAAGGAAATTTAGGTTCATAATGACCAATTCTTCCACATTCAAAACATTTGAAAGGAAGCTTACCTTTAAACTTGCCAAATGCTTTTTGATATTTCGAACAAACATAGCTTCTTCCTCATCAGAGTTTTAATCTTCTTGACCCTTTTGCTTCTTTTCTTCCTTTGCTTCCTTGAAATCTAATCCCTACGAATCTCGAGTTGTCATCTTTCATTCTTAACTTATATGCAAAAAGAGTTCCTTGAAGTTGATCTACTTTCATCTTATAAACTTATATTATTTCCTAAGGGGCTAAGAGATTAAGATTGAATCTTTATGGGATTGATCTCAAAAATTTTTTGAACAACATAACTATTAGAGACATCTTTACCAAGACCTGCAATGGATTTAACTATGTTATCTACATGAAGGGAATATGAAACAATGCTCTAATCATCTTCCATATTCAAACTCTCAAATTATTCCCCAAGAAATTTTAATCAAATTCCTTTACCTTTCTTATCACCTTCATAATAAGTTTGAAGTTTATTCCATACTTCATCAACTTAAGTGCCATTTGAAACACCTTTTGAGGTCTCAAAATTATGAGTTTGGTCTGGAAAATTATAAGTTGCACATACATAATGAAAATAATTTTACGAAAGCATGTTTTTATTTTTAGGTAGTAAGAGGCATATATATAATGTGATAAGAAAAATCTAAGAATGAACAATTTGACCAAAAAAAATATAACTTCCTTAATGTAGGTTAACAAATATTTAGAAGTTAAAATGTTTTATTAATTAATCAATAATTATTATAAAAATTTAAGCTAATTTAATGAGTATAACCATTAATATAATAATTCAGGTTAATTTAATAATATAATAATAATAATAGAATAATTTATTTAAATTTAGTTTAGAGGGTTAGTTTTCAAAAGTATTTTCTTAATGAAAGGTTTACAGAGTTATTTCTGGTAGAATTTTGGTAATAAACTAATGGGATGTGATACTTTAGGTGAATCCAATTTACTTAGATATTTTTTTTAGCAAAAAAAATAAAAAATAAAAAAATTATGTGAATTTAATAATCATAATAAAATAATAAAAAATCTTCTAGGCCAATTAGAAAATTGAAGTTGAATCTTTTAGTGAAACCTCTTGAGAATTGAAATCAAAACTGAGAGTGAAACTTCCTTTTGTTTTTATTTTTAAAGAAATGTGACAAAATCATGTGGACATTTTAATTATGACACTTGTACCCAAGTTTTTTCTGTAAATATGCCTATATATAAAATTAATCAAACATCCATGGCTATGTATTGGAAATGAAAAAATGGCAATGACAATACAACGTGAGCATCTACCCAAATACAAACTAAACAAAATAATAATGTGTTCAATATCTCCGGAGGATGAGTGTTTTAATATTGATTGGGGGAATGAAGGGTGAATCTCATTCCACATTTGGCGAAAAACCACCCAATTAACTTTCTTTGGGGGATGAGTTCGATCCCAAAACATGTTGGAAATAATAATCCCAACCACTACCTTAAACACACTGACAACCATCATGTTTGTCTAGTCAACCACTATACGATTGCAATTTTGTTTGCAGACAGAAAGACAGAAGTCAGAACAAAAGTTTAGAGCGGACCATTCCGCAACTCATCATAGAAGTTAAACGCATTTAATGAAGTTGATTAATTAGATATGGGCAAACATTCATTCTGCGGTGTTGCCCACACTCCAAAACACCTACAAATTCAGAAAAATAATTACTATGTAAAATCGCCCATGTTGCATATTAAATATTTTCTCTATCATGTAATTAATGTCACCTTGGATGTTAAGATAAATATGAAAGTAAAAGTCATTTGTAATGTTGGGCATGTTGGACAAGTTAGGGAGCGAGAGTTTGTGAGGTAGTGAGAAGAAAATCGTGGAGGAAATTTTGGTGGGCGCGCGAAAACCAGTTTTACAGAGTTTTACAAAAGAAGTTTACTCTCCAACCCAGTGAAGCGTAAATCGCAATAAGTCTTTTGTGTTTTACTTGGAGAAGTAGCCTCCAATTTATCACCCCAATGTATTTTCCTTTGTTTATATTATAATCAAAAGTATGTTATGTTGCAATGTGGTCTTAAGCCTTCATGAGTAGATTTACCACGACCATTTTTATTTTACTCTATTTTGCCGTGAAATCTATGTTTTCATTGAAGTCCCTGTGTGATTGTGATATCCTCTCCGCAACCAAAGATTTAACTTTACACAACTGAATTTGACCTTGCCTATTTTTCCTCAACCAATTTTTGAGCTCCTTTGCCTCGTAAATTTACTTTTCTAACATGGTATGAGAGCGGGTTAAATATTGTTAGTGTAAAAACTAGTGTTTTTACTAAAAGTTAAAGAAATTGTTTTTAGGGTGGAATTTTTTGATGGAATATTGATTCCTACTTGTCTCAGTTATGACATTCTATGTAAAGAGTCTGTTCCTATTCTATAGGAGTGGTTTTCCTAGTTTGGTTTGTGGTTGAGATATTCTCTCAACCAATAGATTGTGTCCATGATAGTTTTCATATCTTGAGACAATACTCCTGTATATATGTAATTTCATATATGATTAATAAGATGAAAGATTTCTTGATGTAAATTTAACATGGTATTAGAACTCGTGAGGACTTGGCCTCTACGAGGCTTGGCCCCTCTTGGGCTAAGGAAGCTTGGACCTATGGGCTGAGGAAAATAAAAGAGTGTATTTGTATTGTTTTAATTTTTGAGTTTGTCAATCTGTTGGCATGGAAGAATTTTTCATAATCATGCGTGACAACAAAAACATGATTAGAGCATTTGCTCCTCTTCCAAAAAGACATGGTGTCTATCTGTGGTAGGTGACCGGAAATGGAAAATGATGTGACAGTGATGCCTGCTTTCATGGCTGACAATGATGGGGTTTATCACTTCTCTGGTGTCTATGATGACCATGGAGGTTCACAGGAAACTCTTTATTGCAAGGATCAGCTTCACATGGTGGTGGCAGAGGAAATTCAATTAATGGAGCATGTGACTTCAATGCACCTTGTAATCTGACAATGTCTTTCACTGGTCTAGATTTTCTATGCATCATCCAATAAGAACAGGAAGGAAATAGATACATGAAGGACAAGGGTATTGTAGCATATACCATTGCTCGAAAAAATGCATAGGATGATGTAGGCGTGGTTTATGGGAGAACCCAGTAGCATCGACCAACAAAAATCACCTTCCCTGCTAGAAAATTGGAATTCCTATGCTGCCTCCAAGTAGGAAGATGCAGATCTGAAAGCTGCGATCCCTGAATCCTTTGTCCCTTTGATCAAAGCTGCAAATGATACAGTTATGGGCACCTTCAACATTGTGTCAAAAGGAGTGCGGGATTTTCCAGGAAATTTTCAGTTAGCTGCCAACACCATGCCTTCAGGAAAATCGATCATGTACTTTGGATTGTTTTTGGCCATGGGCATCTTCTTCATTTTTATTTATTTGACCATGTTTCTCCCCATCATGGTGTTCATGCATCAGAAGTTTGCAATATTCTTTACTCTTGGTTTCATATTTATTATACAATTTTTTTTATTTATTTAAATGGTGTGAGGAATCAGTTCACCCACATGGGTTCCAAAGAGAGGCTTCCATTCACCTTGGGATTTATTGGGAGCATGGAAGCTACAATTTATGTGTCAATGGTGCTTCAAAGCTATATACTATTAGTTATTCTCTCTAGCATTCAGGTGTTGGCCCTGTCATACTATATTATCTCATACTTCCCCGGAGGGTCTACCGACATGAGGTTTCTCTTGTCAACAATCACGTCTACACTTCCTACCTATTTGAATATTTAAATGCTAAGACCATTTTTCTTGACTGGGCTTCGCGAACTAGATTGGCCAATGACGATTGTGGTGTGTTGTGAACTACTTGTGCATTGAGTTTCTGGAACAATGGATTTGTTGTGTTGTTTGGTGCAGCCATTTAAAGTTCTGTGTACCATAAGGTGGCACTAAACCAACCTTCAATCGTTGAGGAACATACATGCTTTGTTTTGATCCACTAAAGAGTTTGTATGGGCAACATTTCTGTGTGAGAGTTGCTTGACCATTTGGACTTCCACTATTCTGCGCATCAGTATATGCTTGGTAAAATTAATTTTTTCTTGAATTAATTTTTTGGTTTTATAAGTGAGACATGTTGAGCCTGATCAACTTAACATGTAAATGTTATTTGTTAGAATTGATCACTCTAACAATGGTGAATTGAAGTTGGAAAGATTCAAGATGAAGACACCAAGGTTGAATCTGATTTTAGAAGAAATTGATTGTGGCAGTGGATATTAGTTGGTTGAAGCAACATTAGATGGACAAACAAGGTTAGAATATTGTGTGTTGAAATAAAGTAGACTCAGAGTATATGTCACATACATTAGTAAGCAAATCTAGGATGTTTTATAGTGATCGTTGTAAAGTATGTATTTGGTAACTCTGAGAGTTAGAGTTGTGGTGTAAGCATTGTAAGGCATGTGTATCCCCATACAGTTCGTGGTAATCTAAAAACCACTTTGTATTTGCAATGCCGATTTGTGGTAAGCCAGAAATCACGTATAACAATGAAGTGGGATATAGATTCCTATTAGCATGGTTTAGGGTTAGTTGAGAAAACCCTCAGCCTGGTTGAATCAGGTCTTTGGAGTGCCCTAGTGGCAGGTTTGTAGCCCAGAGTGGCTGAAGTGCTCTGGCGGCAAGTTTGTGGCCCATAGTGGCTGCAGTGCCTTTGTGGCTGAGTTGAGCCTTGGTAGCTGTATTGAGCCTTGGTGGTTGTGTTTAGCATTGGTGGTTGAGAGCCTTGGTGGCATGGTTGAGGGTGATCCGATAAAACCCAGAGCATGGTTACAGGTAATCTGATAAAAACCCATGATGATATTGGAGGGGGATTTATAGGTACAGGTACAGTTGTGCAGTTATAATGGTTGAAAGAACCATGTATGTGATGGACATCCTACAAGACTAGTGGTTGCAGCGGTTAGTACCCATGCGTTCTGATAGATGGTTGCTCCTTTATATGTACATCAACATATTATTTTTATGTTTGACCACAACTAGACTTCGTAGATTGATATCAAGACAAGCACTCATTAAGGGGGTGTGTTGGAATATTAATTCCTACTTGTCTCAGTTATGAATTTATATGTAAAGATTATGTTCCTATTCTATAGAAGTGGTTTTCCTAGTTTGGTGTGTGGTTGAGATATTCTCTCAACCAACAGATTGTGTCCAAGATAGTTTTCCTATCTTGAGACAATACTCCTGTATATATGTAATTTCATATATGATTAATAAGATGACAGATTTCTTGAAGTAAATTTAACATTTTTGAAGCGTACCTACCAACAGGTAGGATTTTTTATTTTTTTACACTTAGAAATGGCAACATCAAGCACAATCTTGACTACTCCTCAAATACCTCAGTTTAATGGAAAACATTATGACTATTTGGCTATTACAATGAAGGCCTTGTTTCCTTCTCAAGACATTTGGGATTTGGTGGAGAATGGTTTTCCAGAATCAGCAGATACAATAGCATACAATGCCTTATCTCAAGCAGAAAGAGATTTTTTAAGGGACAACAAGAAGAAGGATTCAAAAGCCTTGCTCTATATTTTCCAAGTAGTTCATGTAAGTATTTTCCCAAAGGTTACAACAACCATGAAGTCCAAGCAAGCATGGGACACCCTCCAAACAGCCTATCAAGGCATGGAAAAAGTGAAGACATCAAAGTTGAAAATGTTGAAGAGAGATTTTGAAACACTTTGTATGAAAGAGTCTGATAATATAAACTCGTTTTTTACACATGCAAGTGGGCTAGTTACTCAAATCAGGTTTCATGGTGAGACACTTGAGGAAAGAGGAATAGTTCAGAAAGTTTTGAGAAGTTTGCCAGCAAGGTTTGAGGCCATCGTTGTGGCCATAGAAGAGACAAAGTATCTCTTACAGTTCTCAGTGGATGACCTTAATGCATCACTGATTTCTCATGAACATAGATTGAATAGAGCAGCAAGCTCCTCATTAGAGCATGCCTTCAAGACACAAGTATAATTTGGTCAAGGTCGACGCAGAGGAAGATCATATACTAGGGGAAGAGCAAGAAGACCACACAAAGGTGGAAGAAGTAGCCCTTCAAGCACAAGCGGAAGGGACAACAATCAAAACCCAAGTCATCGCCCAAGCCAAAATCAAGCACAAGGTAAGAGGTATGATAAACCTCAAGTCCAATGTCATTACTGTAAGAAGCATGATCATTATGCAAATGAATGTAGAAAGAAGTAGTCTGACATTAATAACAAACAAAGTGTAAATTTCACAAAAGAAAATCAAAACCATGATAGCATCTTTTTAGCTTGTAATGTAACACAAGAAAAACAAAGTAATATATGGTATCTAGATTCAAGGTGTAGCAATCACATGTCAGGGAACATAGAAATGTTTTCCAATCTAGATGAAAGTGTGAAATCTGAAGTGACATTAGGGAATGATAGAAAAGTCTGTATCATGGGAAAATGAAGATTTAATATCCTAACAAAGAAGACGGAGAAGAAGTACATCCCAAATGTTTACTCTGTCCCCGGTCTGAAGCATAACCTCATAAGCATTGGACAACTCATGCAAAAGGGCTACAATGTCTTTTTCAAAAATGATGAGTGCACAATTTTGGATAGGCCTCCAAGAAGATAGTTGATTGCAAAGGTTTAGATGACAAACCATAGAATTTTCCCCTAAAGATAAGATCAGATTTGAAAGAAGGTGCACAAGCACAACTATTAATGAACTCACAAGTGGATGGAAGAAAAGAGGCAACTGTCACACAAGTGAACTATCAAGCAGGGGTAAAAGATGAAAATTGGTTATGGCATTTGAGATTTGGACATCTCAACTTTGGAGGTTTATTTGCTACATAGGAAAGGCATGGTGAAGGGATTACCACTCATACAAAAACCAGAGAGCGTCTGTGAAGGATGCATCTTAGGCAAGCAACATAGAGAGACATTTCTAGCAAGAAAGTCAGTAAGCGCAAAGGCACCTTTGGATATTGTCCACACAGATTTTTGAGGACCAATGCAGACACCATCAATTGGTGGAAGCCACTATGTATTGACATTCATAGATGACTATACAAGGAAGACATGGGTCTATCTCCTAAAACAAATAAGTGAATTGTTTGAGCACTTTCACGAGTACAAGGCTCTTGTTGAGAAGCAAAGTGGATATTACATCAAAGTCCTCAGGACTGACAAAGGTGGCGAATACATCTCAAATGATTTCCTTCGATTTTGTAAGGAACATGGAATTCACAAGCAATTTACAACAAGATATACACCGCATCAAAATGGTGTGGCGGAAAAGAAGAATATGACCATTATGGAAATGGCAAGGAGTATGTTGAAGGCAAAGAATTTGCCAAATGATTATTGGGTTGAATTTGTCGCTTGTGCAAAATATATCTTGAATAGATGTCTAACCAAAAGCATCCAGAACGTGGTTCTTGAAGAGGCATGGAGTGGAAGGAAGCATAGTGTCACTCACATGAGAGTTTTTGGATGTGTGGCTTATGCACATGCCCTAGATGAGTTGAGGAATAAGTTGGACAACAATGGGGAGAAATGCATATTTTTTGGATACAATGATGAATCCAAGGCATACAAACTCTACAATCGATTAACCAATAAGGTCATAATCAGCAGAGATGTGCAGTTCATAGAAGAAGAAGCATGGGATGGAAGTTTGGAGAAGACATTCAATGTCAAAGCATGTATACCACATGAGAACAAAGAGGAATTGTCGACAACAAACAATTCCTCAATAGTGACTCCCTCTACTCCTATTCAAGCGCAACAAAGCAGGCAGCAAGGAACACCATCGACAAATAATAGGACAGCATCATGGAGTCAAGCAAGTGCTTCTCCAAGCACTCCACAAAGTGCAACACCAAGTGACATCTCAAGCCCATATTTAACAAGCATAAGAAGACCAAAATTTAGAAATTTAAATGAAATTTATGAGCAAGATGAGGTTGTAGCAGCACTGATCTCAATTCAATATTTGCTTTGTTTTGTCATGTAGATGACCCAATCCATTTTGAAGATGCACTCAAAGAAGAAAAATGGGTTGCGGCAATGGAGGAAGAAATGGAAGCAATAGAAAGGAATGAGACATGGGAGTTTGTGAACCTTCCACAAGGAAACAAGTCATTGGAGTGAAGTGGGTCTATAAGACCAAAAGAAACATTGAGGGAAGGATTGAAAGGCACAAAGCAAGGCTAGTTGTCAAAGGATACAAGCAGCATCATGGAAGAGATTATGAGGAGATGTTTGCACCAGTTGCGAGGATGGAGACGGTGCGTACAGTTGTGGCAATTGCTGCGCAACATAAATGGAAAGTGTATCAAATGCATGTAAAGTCAGCGTTCTTGAATGGAGTGCTGAAAGAGGAAGTGTATGTTGTGAAACCGCCTGGTTATGAGGTAAAAAGCCAAGAAGACAAAGTGTATCAGTTGAGGAAAGCTCTTTATGGGCTGAAGCAAGCACCACATGCATGGTACATCATGATAGATGCCTACTTGTTGAACAATGGTTTCGACAAATTTGATGGTGAACCCACTCTCTACATTAAAGAGAGTGATATTAAGATTCTCATTGTTGTCTTATATGTAGATGATTTAATTTTTACAAGTAATGATGATTTTCTCATCACTAATTTCAAACGACTCATGCAAAATGAATTTGAAATCACTGACTTGGGATTGCTAACATATTTTTTGGGCATAGAAGTGAAGTAGACAAAAAATGGCATTTTTATCTCTCAAGCAAAGTATGTAGCAGACACTTTGGAGAGGTTTAAAATGTAAAACATCAAGCCCGCACCAACTCCAACTGTCATGAGCTTGAAATTGAGCAAAGAATATTGCAGTAGCAATGTACGTCCAACATTATACAAAAGCATGATAGGCAGCTTGATGTATTTCACCGCCACTAGGCCGAATATAATGTATGCAGTGAGTTTGGTGTCAAGGTTCATGGAGAGACCCAAGGAGACACATTGGCAAGCAGCAAAAAGAATTCTAAGGTATGTCAATGGAACAAAACAATATGACATTTTGTACACTGCAACACATTATTTTAGGCTGGTTGGTTACAACAACAGTGATTGGGCAGAAAGTGTTGATGACAGAAAGAACACGTCGGGTTATGTTTTTCATTTGGGCTTTGGAGCCATTTCATGGGCCTCCAAGAAGCAGCCAATAGTGTCACTGTCAATAGTAGATTCTTAATATGTCGCCGCAATAGAAGCAGTGTGTTAGGAAGTTTGGATGAGACGAATGTTGAGGGATCTTCACCGCGACCAGGAGGGAGCAACAACTATTTTCCATGATAACACATCCGCAATTGCATTGTCAAAGAATTTTGTTGTTCACAAGAGGACCAAGCATATTTATGCTAAATATCATTTTATCAGAAAGCTGATTAACAATGATGAAATTGTGTTGCAGCGCTGCAGGTCACAGGAACAATTTGTTGATATTTTCACAAAGTCATTGGCACATGAAAGTTTTGTTTATCTCAGAGATAGTTTAGGAATTGTCAATGGGGTAGTTGGAAATAATAATCCCAACCATCGGCTTAAACACACTGACAACCATCATGTTTGCCAAGTCAACCACTACACTATTGCAATTTTGTTTGCAGGCGGAAAGACAAAATTTTAGAGCGGACCATTCTGCAACACATCACATAAGTTAAAGGCATTTAATGAAGTTTATTAATTAGATATGGGCAAACATTCATTCGGCACATCACATAAGTTAAAGGCATTTAATGAAGTTTATAAATTAGATATGAGCAAACATTCATTTGGCGAGTGTTGTCCACACTCCAAAACACATACAAGTTCAAAAAACTAATTACTATGTAAAATCGCCCATGTTGCGTAGTAAATATTTTCTTTGTCATCTAATTAATTTAAATTTATATGTTAAGATAAATATGCAAGTAAAAGTCATTTGTAATGTTGGGCTATGTAAAAATACCCATGTTGGGTATTAAATATTTTCTTTGTCATGTAATTAATGTCAATTATATGTTAAGATAAATATGCAAGTAAAAGTCATTTGTAATGTTGGGCATGTTGGACAAGTTAGGGAGCAAGAGTTTAGAAAACTAATTACTATGTAAAATGCCCATGTTAAGTATTAAATATTTTATCTGTCATGTAATTAATATCAATTTGTATGTTAAGATAAATATGCAAGTAAAAGTCATTTGTAATGTTGGGAATGTTGAGTAAGTTAGGGAGCGAAAGTCTGTATCTTAAGTATTCATAAATAAATTTACCGCAACCATTTTTATTTTACTCTATTTTACAGTGAACTGTCTGTGTCTCAAGTATTCATAAGTAGATTAACCACAACCATTTTTATCTTACTCTGTTTTATAGTGAACTGTATGTGCCTCAAGTATTCATAAGTAAATTTACCGCAACCATTTTTATTTTACTCTGTTTTACAGTGAACTCTGTGTTTAATCTGTTTTACAGTAAACTCTGTGTTTAATGGAATTCCGTGTATGGTTGCGATATCCTCTTCGCAACCAAAGATTTAAAATCAAATTAAAGTTTTTGTGGTTACTACAAAACAATACATAGGAATAAATAAATAAAGTGTTAAGGGCGGTGGAAAATGGAAATATATAAAAATGAAGAAACATGAAAAAAAATTAAACATTTAGAAAAATTCAAACACGTGGTCGCAGCAGCGATGGCATAAATTATTAGAAAATCGTTTTGAAATTTTTAATAGTATTAATTATTTAGTTTTAAAAGTACGACTAATTAGGTTGCTGTACAACATTTTTGTTTGTGCTTTATTTTATAATAAAAATTTGCGTGAGTTTGGATATTTTGTCATTTTTTAATTTAAATATACAATTTTGAAAACCATATATATTTCATAAAAATCTAATAATTTGAATTAAAAACTTTATCATTATAATTAACAGTATATTCAAACATGTACTCCATTCTGTAGACCAAATTAGTGTAACTTCTGCAAAAACCACCAAAATAAAATGAAAGAAGTTGCTAACAATTTCTGGGTAGGCCTCTTTCGTCATTCCTTATCATCACCAACTTGGTCCACACGATATATTTTTTTGTCACAAGCTACGACAGCGTATAAAACCCTGGCACCCTCAAAGCCCATGTTTTCTGATCGTTGAGCTTCTTCATATTCCTCTTTAGTTGAGATTATATTTTTGGTTATGGTTGGAAGTAATGTTTAGTTGAGCTTATATTCTTTTGTTATGGTTGGAAGTAATGTTTATGTGTTTTTAGAGTTTTATTTAGAAATAGTTATTTCCTATGTGTGAGAGTTATGTGTGAGAGTTATTTATAAGTTATAGCTCTATTTTCTTTTATTTTATTATTTAAAAATTCGTAATCTTATTTTTAATGTAATTACTCTATATAATCCATAAATATAAAGTCATATAAAATCATTTGTGTAGTGTTATGCAATCTCTCTATCTATCTCTCACTTTCTAATATGGTATCAGACCCTTTTCTAATTCCCTTACTGAAACGCCTGGAAAGTGAGAAATTTTTGAATTTTACTGCTTTGTAAGAAAATAATCTTGTCTGAATTTTTTTGTATTTTTTATACTGTCGTTTTATGTGATAGTTTATCTGTATAGAGACGTATAGTGATTTGCAAGCGGAATCTCCGTTGAGTTTGCAGATCTTCCGTGATTTGTTACGCAGATATCTGTGGCTGCTAGGATCTGGAATGCCCGTTGAATATTGGAGGAGCCGCAAAGGGTTTTACTACTGTGTGGATCTGCTCCCTATGCTAACTACTAAAAAAAAGTTTCCGTAATCCACCACCATTGTGGCCGAGATCGTTGACTTGGTAAGGTCATAAAGTGACCACAAAGCTAAGAAACTGCCTCCAAAAGGACAACCACCATTTTCAAAGCCACGGGTGTTAACAAAACAACATGCAATCTGGTTTTGTTTTTTTTGTCTGTGGCCTTTTCGTTGGTCACGATGCTTCGCCAGCTAATTCCAATACAAATGAGGTGTATTTTGCGATATCTCTATGTCTATACATATTGAATCTGGTTAGACCTTGGAAATATTTGTTTTATCCGACATCAATTCAACGAAGGGAAAATTATTTAATGTGATTAGTTAAATCTGATTTGAACGGAGTTTCTAAATCACAGGGTTTAACATAGTATGACATTTTATTAATTCAGGCTTAGTTCTGTTTACACTTTCTGCACATACATCACAATGTATCTTATTATATAATAATGGGATCACTAGACTTCATCAACCTAACAACATGGAATTGGAAGTTAGAGCTTCTTACTTAGCTACAATTCACACTGGAAATCAATTACTTTTAGAACATCTCGTAACTCACATACATCTAAAAAGCCATCTCAACAAACCTATCACTTTACTAGACACTTCCATTTCTACATTATTCTAACATCCCCTTAGTGGAGAAATGGATTTGTTATACAATGCCTGCTGGCCAAACTCTTAGCTAACCTTACAAAAATGTCTCAAAAATTTCTTTCAACTTGTTTTTTCTTCCTACTCTCTATCATGAACTCTGGATATTTCATCTTATTGCAACTAGGATGATGTTAGTCTATTTCAAGCCCTTTTTCAATAAGTTCATTTTCATCATCAATAGTTTCTTGTTCATGGAAAACTTCCACATCAATCCACAATAACGCTTAATCTCTTCAACAGTCCAATACATGAAAATTTCATTAACATCTTCAGATGTATCGACCATTGTTTCCATTTCTATATCATCTAAATCATTCATTGATTTACCATTTTTCTTATTTTCAAGAGCCTTGCCCATTCCAGCTATTGCTTTAAGACCTGCATTAATTTGTTCAAAAGGATTCTCAAATCATTCTTCAATAATTTTTATCTCACCATCATAATCAAGCTAGACATCTTCAAACTTGTTTGTTCCTCTACCTCCAGCTACAATTTCCTCTTAAGGTTCTTCTGCTTGATCATCAAAAGAAATAACAATTTCTCAATTAATTTATTTTGACAGATCACCTACAACACAAAAATATCCATTATCAAATTTAATTGCAAATTTCTCTTTCTTCAATTCATCAGTTATTGTTGAGACACCCACAACTTTTTCCTCTGCAATCTACACACCAAGATTGCACACCAAATTGTAGATTTGCTATTAAAGATTCCCCTTCATTTTTATTAGTTTCTCAGTGCATTCCATTTCGGGCTGATTCAAATCCATGTTAGGCATTTCACACACTGCCTCTACCCTGCAATAGTTTTTCTGAAATTGTTTAAATTCTCTTCGGAATTGTTTTATTTTACTTTTCTATCCATAATTTCTTTCTCCTTTTAACAACGCAACAATGCGTAGTATGAATAGGTAAGAATCATCAAACTTAAATTGACATCAGTCACCGGCTAATCTTATGCATTCTTCACCAATCTTGGGCCACAGGTCTTCGACTCTTGTGAAAATATCGCTCATAACATAAGAGAGCCCTCACAACTCTAAATTTAGAGGATTACAACTCCACTACATTGTTTCGATGCTCTCTTCTTTGATGTGCACAACCACTAATCAACTTTTAGATGACTAAAATAGTAGTCTTCAACAACACTACAAGCTGCCACGCATAGCTTCACAAGCCTGATTTATTCCGTGGATCGATTTTCTCAATTTGATTTGGGCAAGAAATTTGTACCCGATGTTTGACTCTATCCACGAACAGGGACTGATTTGGGCAAGAAATTTGTACCCGATGTTTGACTCTATCCACGAACAGGGACGTATAGTTGCAGTTGTTGGAAATTTCTGGCAATTTCAAACAAAAGATTGAATAGAGAATGGTGTTCTGTTTTTGCACAGGATCTTAACACAGGAAAGCTACAATTGTTTTCTGAGAACAGAGTATTACACACACCCACAAAAGCTTTGTATTCATTAAAATAAAACTGTTGTTACAAGAATATTCTTCCTCTGCTTGAGGGATTACACCAAGAACATTTCAACAAAAAAAAATACTCTGTCTCCTCCTGAGATTTTACACTGCTATGTGTAAAAATCTCTTACATTCACTGCTGTAAAAAAAATCATTTTGTTTCATTCACGCTACTGCATTACAAAATTAAAAAAAAAAACTTTTGTCTCTGTTAGAGAGATCAACACACTACTGTGTGGAAATTACACATAGATTTTTCTCACGCTGTTGTGTGTTCTTTTTTTTGCATATTCAAAACTACACATACGCACTGCTGTGCCTTTTTTTACAATACATGGTCAACATAAAAAAAACAAAAGAACATAACATAAGGTTTTTACTTGTGCCGTAAAACAGAAGACTTACTCCTGTAAATTTAAAAATAATAAAATTAAAGACATACCTAAAATCTACGACCACAGTACATACATATTAATCCATTAATTGTTTTACTAGCGGCCAAAAAAAAATTGCTTCACATCCACTCCATGTGCAGGCCTGTACGCAAACTTTGATTTCAATCCGACTGTGGATTGTCTTCACTTCAATCAAACGTTTATCGCTCGCCCAAACCAAACGAAAAATACACCCCGATGAAAAGTGGTTTTTGGAAAAGTACTGTGGACATGCGTCGAAAGGTGTACAGTATCGGGGGCGTTTGAGAGAATACCACTTGATCATGAAAAGCGGTGCGATAAGCCTGGCGGTTTTCTGGAGTAGTTTCACGGTCACTGTTTTAATGCTGTTGCACGACAGTGGAAAGTATAATTTCAACACTCCCCTTTAATTTCAACTGCTGGGCATTCAGTAATACCGAGACGTTTCCTCAAAAATTCAAAACTTTTCTGTTCCAATGGCTTGGTCAGAATATGTGCAACCTGCTCTTGAATCCTACAATGTTTTAAAATAATTTCTCCATTGCTTACCAATTCCCTGATGTAATGAAACCTTGTGTGAATGTGTTTCGTTCTCTTATGAAACACCGAATTCTTGGATAATGCAATAACTGAGCTATTGTCACAAAAAATCATCGTTCATTTTGCCTGCTCTTGGCCTAAGCTCCTTAACATTCTTCTCATCCAAACTGCTTGACATGTTGCTGCTGTAGCTGCCACATATTCTGCCTCCGCTGTCGACAACGCTACAATAGGCTATTTTTTAGAAGCCCATGAAATGGATCCTAAACCCATGTGAAAAACATAACCGGATGTGCTTTTCCAATGATCTACACCTCCAGCCCAATCACTATTAGTATATCCAAATATATCTAAACATTTTGAGACAGTATATAAAATGCCAAACCTTTTAGTACCTTTAACATACCTCAAAATTCTTTTTGCTACCTGCCAATGTACTTCTTTTGGCCTCTCCATGAATCTGGAAATTAAACTAATAGCATGCATTATATCCGGCCTACTTGCAGTCAAATACTTAAGGCTGCCAACTATGCTCTTGTACAAACTAGGACCAAAATCCTTGTTGTTGTCCTCTTTGCTGAGTTTTAATCCCATCACTGTGGGAGTGATTGCTGCCTTGCTGTCCTGCATATTAAATCTTTCCAATACTTCATTTGCATATTTCTCTTGTGAGTTAAAAATCCCATTTTCACTTTGTTCTACTTATATTCCTAAGAAGTATCTCAATAAACCCATATTAGTCATCTCAAATTCTTCTTTCATGACTGCTTTGAAATTCTCAATAAGATAATCATCATTACCTGTGAAAATAACATCATCAACATATAACACAACAATTAGAATTTTACCATCTTTTTCTTTGATGTAGAGGGTGGGTTCTCCCTCACACTTTTCAAATCCATTTTCCTGTAGATAGAAATCTATCCTGTTGTACCATGCTCTTCATGCTTGCTTCAGCCCATAAAGAGCTTTCTTCAATCTACACACTTTGTGCTCTTGACCTTTCTTTTCATAGCCTAAAGGTTGTTCAATGTAAACCTCTTCCATTAACACTCCATTTAGGAATGCTGACTTCATGTCCATTTGGTAAACTTTCCACTTGTTTTGTGCTGCTACGGATAGCACTGCTCCCACGGCTTCCATTCTTGGAACCAGTGCGAAAGTTTCCTCATAGTCTCTCCCATACTGCTGCTTATATCCTTTGACAACCAGCCTTGTCTTGTGTCTTTCTATTTTTCCTTCAGCATTACTCTTGGTATTCTAAACCCATTTGACTCCAATGAATTCTTTAACTTTTGGTAGTTCAACCAAATCCCATGTCTTGTTTCTTTCTATGACATTGATTTCCTCATCCATAGCTTCTATCCATTTCCTATCCTTAATTGCTTCTTCGAAATGAATAGGGTCATCAACATGACAATATAATGCAAACAAAGAATTCATACCTTCATTTGCTGCCTCTTGCTCATAAATGTCACTTAAATTTCTGAACTTCTTACCTCTTTCATTTGGTGTACAAGTGCTTGAAGATGCACTTGAATTTCCTCCTTGTGATGTGCTTGGAGAAGCACTTTCATTTCTCCTCAAGGGTGTCCCTTGCTGTCCTTGTGTTAGCACTGTTGCTTGGGGATGTATTTCAGCCATCTCCTCATCATCTTCATCATGAGACAAACCGTTTTTAACATTCATTGTTTTCTCTATGCTTCCATCCCGAGCTTCCTCCTCAATGAACTGAACATCTCTGCTCACAAAAACTTTCTTGGTAGATGGGATATACAACATGTAAGCTTTGGATTCCTCACTGTATCCAATGAAAATACATTTCTCCCCTTTGCTATCCAACTTCCTCCTTAGCTGATCCGGAATGTGTGCATAAGCCACACATCCATAAACTTTCATGTGGGTGACTCCTTGCTTTCTCTCACTCCATCCTTCTTCTGGCACTCTGTTCATGACTATTTTGTAGGGCATATATTCCAAATATACGCTGCACAGTATACAGCCTCAGCCCAATAATCATTTGGCAAATGCTTTGCCTTCAACATACTCCTCACCATATCCATGATTGTCTTATTCTTCCTTTCGGCAACACCATTTTGCTGCGAAGTGTACCTAGTGGTAAACTGTTTGTGAACTCCATTTTCTCTACAAAAACGTAGAGCTTTGGAGATATACTCATCTCCTCTATCAGTTCTTAAAACTTTGATATGCAACCTACTTTGGTTTTCTACAAGTCCTTTGAAATTTAGAAATTTTTCAAACACTTCACTTTTGTTCTTCATGAAATAAACCCAAGTTTTTCTAGTAAAATCATCAATGAATGTTAGAAAATATTGGCTGCCTGCTAGTGATGGAGTTTGCATCGGTCCACATAAATCTGAGTGGAAAATCTCTAGGGGTTCCTTTGCCCTTATGTTTTTCCCTGATGGAAAACTTTCCCTGTGTTGTTTCCCCAAGATACAACCTTCACAAAGGCTGTCCGGTTTCTCTATCAATGGTAATCCTCTTACCATTCCT
>APFE031145965.1:26688-40821 GCA_000404065.3 Pinus taeda
GGTAATCCTCTTATCATTCCTTTTCTACTCAACAAGTTAAGACCTCCAAAGTTGAGATGTCCAAATCTCAAGTGCCACAACCAATTTTCATCCTTTGGTTCGCTTTGGAAAGCCTCTTGTGTCACTGCTGCTATTACTTCTTTATTTTTCAAATCTGCCTTCATCCTGAGAGAGAACATCATGTTCCTTGTCATCTTCACTTCAGCAATACACTGTTTGCTGGGTGCTCTATCCATGATGGTCCATACATCATTCACAAAGAAAACATTGTAACCCTTTTGAACAAGCTGTCCAATACTTAAGAGGTTACATTTCATTCCAGGAACATAATAAACATCTGCTATGGTTTTCTTTTCACCTTTCTTTGTTAAAAATTTTACTTCTCCTTTTCCCATAACAGAAACTTTATTATCAGTCCCTAGTGCGACTTGTGACTTCACACTCTGATCTAACTTAGAAAACAGGGCTATGTTGCTTGTCATATGGTTGCTGCAACCGGAGTCTAGAAACCATATATCATCCCTGTTTGTTTCAGCCATGTTACAAGCTAAAAGCACATTATCTTGGCTGATATTTTCTCTAGTGATATTTTCACTAGATCTATTATTCATATCATGCTTCCTCTTCCTACATTCATTGGCACAATGCCCATATTTTTTAGAATAATAACATTGGACATTGGATTTATCATACCTTTGTCCTTGAGCATAATGTTGTCCACTTTGTTGGTTGTTGCCTTGGCCTTGGTTCTGATTTTGATTGTTGCCTTTTCCTTGAGTGTTTGCTGGACTGTTTCTTCCACCTCTATTTTGGCTTCTGCCTCTTCCTATCTTGTTTCCCTTGCCTTGACCTCTTCCTCTTCCAAAGGACATCTGGGTCTTAAAGGCATGTTCTAGAGATGAGTTTTCATTTCTACTCAATCTCTGCTCATGTATTATCAGTGATGCATGTAGTTCATCAACTAAGAAATTTGTGAGATCCTTTGTCTCTTCTATGGTGGTGACAATCACATCAAACTTTGAGGATAAGACCCTCAATAGTTTCTCCACAATCCTCTTTTCTTCAAGAATCTCTCCATGAGACCTTATCTGTGTGGCCAAGGCAATCACATGTGTGAAGAATGAGTCAATATTATCTGACTCCTTCATGCACAGATTCTCAAAATCTCTCCTCAGCAACTCTCGTTTTGTTGTTTTCACTTTCTCCATGCCTTGATAGGTTGTCTTGAGAGTTTTCCATGCTTCTTTGGATGTCTTGGCTGCTGCTATCCTTGGAAACACACTCTCATGCACTTCTTGATACAAAAATACGAGGGCTTTTGAGTCCTTCTTCCTATTGCTCTTCAATAGATCTTTTCCTGCCTAAGTTAACCTATTAAACTCATTTTCATCTGCTGGTTCTTCAAAACCATCTTCAACTAATTCCCATAAATCTTGAGAAGCAAACAGGGCTCTCATGGTTATTGCCCAATAGTCATAGTTTTTCCCATTAAACTGTGGGAGCTCAGTATTAAACATACCCATGCTAGTGCTGGTGCTGGCCATTCTAGCACTCTAAACTATGATTCAAATACTTGACTATGTATTTAAAAATCACTCAGTGTCTTCAACAGCATCACAAAAAATTAACTTGAAAAATACCTTGGATTTTTGACTGAGTCTTCACCCTGCCAAGAAGTTGTTGCAGCAAAAATCCTTCCTTTAGCTTCCTTGACACCTTCAAAGAGCCTAGACAAGCTCTGATACCATGCTGGAAATTTCTGGTAATTTGAAATAAAAGACTGAACAGAGAATGATGCTCTGTTTTTGCACAGGATCTTAACACAGAGAAGCTACAATTGTTTTCTGATAATAGAGTATTACACACACCCACAAAAGCTTTGTATTCATTAAAATAAAATTGTTGTTACAAGAATATTCTTCCTCTGCCTGAGGGATTACACTAAGAACATTTCAACAAAAACAAATTACTTTGTCTCCTCCTGAGATTTTACACTGTTGTGTGTAAAAATCTCTTACATTTACTATTGTAAAAAAAATCCTCTTGTTTCATTCACGTTGCTACATTACAAAATAAAAAAAAAAATAAAAAACTTTTGTCTCTGCTGGAGAGATCAACACACTGTTGTGTGGAAATTACACATAGATTTTTCTCACACTGCTGCGTGTTCTTTTTTTGCATATTCAAAACTACACATACACACTGTTGTGCCTTTTTTCACAATACATGGTCAACAAAAAAAAAAACAAAAAAACATAACATAAGGTTTTTACTTGTGCTGTAAAACAAAAGAATTACTCCCGTAAATTTAAAAATAATAAAATTAAAGACTTATACCTAAAATCTATGGCCATAGTTCATACATATTAATCCATTAGTTGTTTTACTAGCGGTCAAAAAAAAATTGCTTCACGTCAACTCCATGTGCAGGCCTGTACGCAAACTTTGATTTCAATCTGACGGTGGACAGTGTTCACTTCAATCAAACGGTTATTGCTCGCCCAAACCAAATGAACAATACGCCTCGATTAAAAGTGGTTTTTGGAAAAGTAATATGGACACGCATCGAAAGGTGTACAGTATCGGGGGCATTTGAGAGAATACCACTTGATCATGAAAAGCGGTGCGATAAGCCTAGCGGTTTTCTGGAGTAGTTTCATGGTTGTTGTTTTAATGCTGTTGCACGGAAATTGAAATATAATTTCAACAACAGTGATACTCCTTTGGCACCTTCACAAACAATTCAATCACCAGTTGCACATACTAAGATAAGGGAAGGCTTGCTGCAAACACTGCGAGCTCAACGACTCCTACACATAATCATTGGTTTTGTGTGAGGTTTCGATTCTAGCAGTGTGAGCCTAGCATAGGTTTCCTACCAAATATATATATATATATATATATATATATTATATATATATTATAATATATATAGTATATATATAACTTGACACAGAAAACACCCACACGCTCAACAATTGATCGTGTCTCAGGTCAACTCTTAAGTCACCTCTCCAGCCTTCGTTAATACCACACAAGTCACCTCTTACCATGCAAATCAATGCTAGGAAGATCACTTCTCCAAATTAATACCACACATAGATCTGTACACAGATCAGTTCTTCAGCTCTACACGCAGAATGGAAACCATTCAGGCACTGATGGTGCTCCAACAACTCCAAAAATTCTTGCACTAATCGACTCATAGATAACCAAACGAAGGCTCAACAATGATTAGCAACCTCAACTCACCAGCTATTCTGAACCTGAAATTACTCAAACAAATGAAGTTTGCAATTTTAAAGAAGCTTGCAAAAGCTGTGGGTCCTACTCTCAAAGTCAAAAAATAATAGTCGTTACCTTTATTGTCTAAACCTACAACTCACAAAGAGGCGTGCACCAACATAATTGGGTAGAAATGACTGATGATTTATCCTGCAAATCACAGACAAAGAAATTCTCCAACAGAGGTTGCACACCAGAGCTTCTGTCAATCATTAAACCACTGAATCCTCAATTGTTGTTTCCAAGTTCAGTGCCAATAACAACGCGACTATATAGACTCCAAGAGTAGAGAAGTAAATGGTGTCTTTCTTCAACAATGGTTGTTCCAATGACAACAAACCACAAACAACAGGAAGATTTGCATCTCAAAAGGAAATAGTGTAAAATGATCTCACTACAGCCTTAGATCCGCCACTTAAATTCATCTGGCATCCTCTGCCTCATACCTTTTCCTATCCATGCAAAAAGAAGAACGATACCGCTAATTTGATCCAGGCTTCCACTATTTTTTTTAAAGATAAATATCTCCCCAAAAATTTTAATAAACCTACCTAAAAAAGGCTTTAAAAATTTTCCAAAGCATTCTTATGCATGGTACTTTAATTGCCCTTTTTTTATAACACTCATCTTTATTCTCAACATCAATCTCCACATGCACACCTTAGTATATACAACTCACTACAACATGATGCCCAATGTAAAAAATGCTCAAACAAAATCTCTTTCTTACTACGTGCGACACAATTTCAAGTTAAAAAAAAAAACAACGACAATTTGTGACTGGAACACTTCATGTCCCTTCACGGCTCTTCATGCAAAATAGCGGCGGGATCACCACTAACGCACAAACACCAAACTAAGACCATAAAAAGATATTAGATCCAAATCTCTACTCGTGGAGATCTCCACCCTCTTTCCAAGCTGAACTCCAGAACAACCATCATAGGGAATTTAATGGATGGCTTCAAAAGCGTCATTAACAATCTAGATCTAGCCTCTCAAATCTCAACCTTATATACCAGAAGCACAAAATGGCCTCATGACCCTCACAGATATATTTCTCTCAAATCTCAGCCCTCAATGACTTTGATACCATAATAGAAATCACAGAGTTTAACACAGCAGAACACTATATTAATTCAGGCCTAACCCCGCTTACACTTTCTCCCTGCACATACATCACAATGTGTCACATTATATAATGATGGGATCACTAGACTCGATCAACATAACAACATGGAAGGTAGATTCTCTGAATCAGCTACAACTCACTTACATTGTAAATCAATGACTTCCATAATATTTCGTAACTCACATACATCTAAGAGGACAACTCAACAAACCTATCACCTTACTAGACACTTCCATTTCTACATTATTCTAACAGTTTCAGCCAAATGATCTACTAGATCAAACCAACCAACAACTTTAAGATTTTATTCAACAATATTCTAATCCCACATAACCTCACAAGTCTTGGTTGCAAACTTGCAGCGAAGTCGATATCTTGCACTAGTGGAACTAGTGCCGTTATGAAAACTGGCAAACCGATGACACTTTATCAACACATATACAAAGAGAATGGTTGCTTATCAAAGGGTTGTTTCAAGTGGAGTCTCTCCACGCTCACTACATCTCGATAACCACAAATGAAGTCATGACTAGCTTATGATTTGTTTGAAAGGCTAACATCAAGCCTAAAAGTACATATACATCATTTGTTTCTAGCGCCTTGGGCTAGTAGGCCGAAAATTCAATTTTGGTGGAGCTGACTGCAATAAAGTCGATATTTAGATTTATGGAGGCCTCCAAAGCATTGAATTAAAATGTTTATTGTAGGAATGGATGTCTTGTATGAGATAATAATGGGTCAATGCTTTAGTTTTTAATTTGGGTTTTTATTTTAGCGTTTGGTATATAAAGTTATTGTGATTCTATTGTAATGATACAAAATATCATTTAATTAACAGACAAATATGCTTCAAGTTAATGGTTCTCAATGTTTTTCGATGCTAAGATAACACATCATTGACTTGGTTATGTTGGGTCCGTTATAAGCTAACGCGTCTTGTCATTCTCTGGTACTTCAAGAACGTTAGTTACATGTTTTCTTCATATGTATGAAAGTGTATATGTCAAAAAGGTCAGTTGTATTGATGGAGTGCTAGATAAACTCAATACATAAACAACCTACCTATATAGCTAGAAGTATGTATTTTGATGCATACTACTAGGATGGAATCATGTCCATAGAGATATTCAGTATCTAGGCTATTCTCCGAGGTAGTCAAGGAGCATTAATTGTACAAAGTTCATCAACGATGTTGAGATGTAGTTATGTTTTAAATGGAGGTCAAGTGATAGTTCGAAGATGTGGTGGTGAAGAAAGAGTTGTGTTTGTGAGATTCTAGAGTGGATGTGAGTGCCAATGAATACCAATAAAACATATATCATATTGTTGTTGTAATATGTGTTTTCATTGTTTTCCATGTAAGTATTAAGGGAGGGTTTTGGAAGTAATGTTTCTATGTGTCATTGTGTGTCCCTAGGTGTCTATCTAGAAATAGTTATTTCCTATGTGTGTGATTTTTCTATGAGTCATAGATCCACCTTCTTTGGATCTTATCATCTAGAAGTCGATGATCTACTTCTTATATATGTAACTACTTTATGTGATCAATAAAGATAAAGTGATTTGTGTTGTGTTGTACAATCTCTAGCTACTCATCTGTCAATTTCTAATAGGAATTTCTCCTACAAATATGTAGAAAAATTATTTTCAGTGCTTGCATCAGAATGGATTTCAACTGATTCATTATCTAGGCTAGGAGTATTAGTCTCATTCCTCCTCAGTGAAGGACCATGTGATATCATCTGCAACATATATTGAACCACCTACTAGTGGGAAACGATCCAACGAATTTGCATTATGACCTGTCTGCGTTGGTTCAGGTGATGACACAGTAGGGATTACAATTTAACCACAAGAAGTGGATGGACAAGCTATAGAAGGAGCTACTTCAGGTGTCATGGGGAGCCCAAAATACAAATACTCAACAACACACTATGAGTTATGGTAAGCGGGGTGCAAACAACTATATACCCATGAGCCCCACCTATGTTAAGAAGTAGTTGAATAACATGTTCAAGCCTACTTCCTGCAACTTTACTTTATCATATGATGATTGATAACATACATGTGCTTCTTCCTATTATGAGTCACAACTGTGGGTGCAGTCACCCCAAATTTAGGTTGATTGTAGATTTAAGAATATTCAAGAATGTGATCATTAAGAGAGGGCTCGATGGTTTGACTTTTTTCTAATTTTTAGATTCCTGGAATCGTCAATTAACATAAGGGTCAAATGCACAACCTAAATATGGAAGCTGAGCTCTAGAATATGGGACTATTACAAAAGGTTTGTGGATACACAAACGGTTGAGTTTGTTTTATAGATTTAGTTTTACTCTGGGAGAACATAACTACCAAGAAAGTATTCTCAATAATTTTTCCTTATTTGATGTTGTTTAATCCTTGATCACCTTCACCTATTATTAATGAGGCTTTACTATGATATAACAATGCTACCAAAAGGTATTATCACTATTGTTTATTTATTTGTTGTTGTCTTCATCCTTGAACACCTTCCCTTGGTAAAGTAGTAATTTATCATCACCAGGATATGTTTCTCCACCTATGAAATTTTTCTATTTGTTTCTCAACATTTAAAATTTGAATCCATGGGTTGCAACTTGATAGCTAAGTGGTTTCTCCTCAAAGTTTTAATGGAAGTTTTTATTATGATGCTCAATGTATATAAATTTTGAAATAAGAAATATTTTTGGTGCAACAATGAACTTATATAGATTGCATATTCCAAGAATATCTTGGAATCTAATAATAAGAGAGATCAAACAATTGACACCTCCCTTTACAAGACAAATTATATTCCCAAAATATTTAGCTAACATAAAGATACACTTGGCACAGTAGGTAAAACACAACAAACAAACTAGCCATTCCACAATAAATATTGGTTCACTCAGCTTAGACACACAAGTATATTTCAAATGTTTAATTTGATATTCAAATGCATGGCAATATTCTTGAATTACAATATCTATATAAATGATGTAAAATGGTACAAGTATCAATCCTTAAAAAGCGGCTCAGCTCCTGTAGCTAGTATAGGAACTGTAGCTTTTATAGGAAAGAGGCGAAGAACTATCCATATATTCAAAAATTCGTCTAACATTCCTTGAGCCATTGAAAGTCTGGTATGTTTTATAACTGTAACAGATTTATACAATGCATTCTCTTTTCGATATTTTAACTCTCTTACAATTTTCAATGTGAATAAACTCTCCATGGTATATTTGTTATAATTCGTGGAGGATTTTCTTATGTATTTTTCGGTGCTATTTGCCTAAAATTCAGTAGAAATTTGTTGGAATTATAAGTTTGAGTTGTGAACTCTCCAGGAGTTCCCCAGAGGTTTTTGAGGGTGTGAATCCATATATGTAGTCAAAAACTTATTTCAAACAACAAAGATCAAATTTGACAAAAACTTAGCAATATTCTAGCGAAAAAATCGGAAACATATAGTGTTTAAACAACACAAAAATAAAATCTAAGGAAGTTCTAAAGAAACGTCTTCGTATTGTGGCACACGTAAACGATATTTAAGGAATTTCTAAATAAATGTCTTCAAAATGTCTTCAGATTAAGGTGTAAGTAAATGATATTATTATTTTAACTAGTAAATCTTTCAAAATATTTACTACAAATATCATTTTTATAAATAAATAAATTTTCTTTGATGTTGAGGCCTACAATCCCAGCCCTTACAAAAGATCCAATCTAAAAAGTGAATTTTCTTTTGGGACTAACTTATGTGAATTAGAGATCATATATTTCTTTTCTATGTTACACTAGTATGTAGGATTTGTCACTGCACAAACTAGCAGGCCTAGTACATACGTTGTGGTGACAGTGGGCCTTTGTCCCAAGGTGTTGTTGTGCCCTCTAGGTCCAACCTATTTACTAGGCCTACTAATTTGTGCAACAATATTCATTTACTAGACCTGTTAATTTGTGCAAGAACAAGATTCTATACATGCACGAAGGGAGCTCTGGTCATAGCTCCATTCCCCATTCCTATGTGGATGGAACCTTACATATTAGTGTGTCCAACGCCAATACAATTATATATATTATATATATATATAATATATATTATATATATATTATATAATATATATATATATATATATAATATATATATATATATAATATATATTATATAGATATATATATATTGTGTTAGGGGGAAATTGTAAGCCAATTATTGACACTTGTAAGTTTATGTAGGCTAGTTATTATCTACCTAGTTGGTTTAATCGTCAACCATGAAACTCTTTGTTTTAAATGTTGAGCCTATTCCCATTTTTTATACGTGGAAAGCTTTCCCTGTTATATTTCAAGACAATGAACATGGTTCATTCCAGATTATCCACAAGAAATAATGGAACATGTATCAGAAATCAACAATGAAGCATGGCTCCACCAAGAAGCATTCTAAATGATGAAGATCTCAAATGAAACATGTATCCTCTCACATTCTTGATAGCCAACACCCATCTTAATACAAGGTGACCTATTTATGCTAAGAATATGATCTAGGGATTCAGTCCCTTTCCTAAACTTTTATTGAAGATGCTCAAATTCTTCTCTTAAGAGGACAAATTCCTGTTCCAATCTTTCACATATTTGTTCCATCTCATTTAGCTTTTCTCACATAAATTCCTAACCCTTTTTTCTTCTTCTAGTTTAACTTTGAGAGTAATGATAGTGTCTTCATTCAGACTCGTCTTGAAGCTCTTGCATTAGTTGACTTTATCTTTTCTGGATAATCTTGTTTTCCTTTAATGCACTTTTATGTTTTCCTTCATTATCCACTTCTGCTTCAGGTTATTCAACCTTAGTTATGAATATTATTTCATTCAGGTTTCTTCGTCAGTCATGTGTGTATTGCTTTCAGTGTCACTTTGTTACTTTGAGTAAAAGTTCTTTTCCTTTCATGTTTGGTTCTTCTTTTGACACTTGGGTTTGAATCTCGATTAATCATCACTTTCATTCATCTTAACATAAGGAAATTTAGATAAATAATGACCAATTCTTCCACATTCAAAACATTTGAACGGAAGCTTACCTTTAAACTTTCCAAATGCTTTTTGAGATTTCGAACAAACATAACTTCTTCTTCATCAAAGTTTTAATTTTCTTGATCTTTTGATTCTTCTCTTTCTTTTCTTCCTTGAAAGCGACTTCCTTGAATCTTGAGTTCCCATCCTTGATTCTTAACTCATATGCAAAAAAAGTTCCATGAAGTTGATCTACTTTCATCTTGTCAACTTATGTTATTTCCTAAGGGACTAAGAGATTAAAGTTCAATGTTAATAGAAATGATCTCAAAACTTTTTAAACAACATAACAATTAGAAACAACTTTACCAATACCTATAATGGATTTAACTATATTATCCAGAAAACACTTTACCAAGACCTACGATGAATTTAACCATATTATCTACATAAAAAGAATATGAAACAATGCCCTCATCATCTCCCATCTTCAAACTCTCAAATTATCCCCTAATAAATTTCAATAAAACTTCTTTACGTTTCTTATCACCTTCATAATGAGTTTGAAAATTATTCCATACTTCATGAGCTTAGGTGCCATTTGAAACACCTTTTGAGGTAACAAAATTATGAGTTTGGTCTTGAAAATTATAAGTTCCATATACATAATGAAAATAATTTTAGGAAAACATGTTTTTATTTTTAGGTAGTAAGAGGTATATATAATATAATGTAATAAGAAAAATCTAAGAATGAACAATTTGACCCATAAAAAACAACCCTCCCTAATGCAGGTTAACAAATATTTACAAATATATAGACTTCCTAATAACAAATATTTAGACTTATAAACCACCATTATTATAACAATTATAATAATTTATGTGAATTTAATAACAAATATTTAGACTTATAAACCACCATTATTATAACAATTATAATAATTTATGTGAATTTAATAATTATAGCAAATATTTAAACTTTTTAGAAGTTAAAATGTTTTGTTTTAATTAAACAATAATTATTATCACAATTTAAGTTAATTTAATAAGTATAACCAGTCCTATAATAATTTATGTTAACTTAATAATTATAATAATTTAATATGCAGTTATTTTTGGTAGATTTTCAGGGTTAAGTTTTGCTAATAAACTAGCTGGATGTTCTTTTCAGGTGAATCTGTTTAGTCCGGCCTCCATGGCAATGACAGTACAACGTGAGCATCTACCCAAATACAAACTAAACAAAATAATCATGTGTGTTCAAGGGTGAATTCCGTTCCACATCTGTCGAAAAACCACCCAATTAACTTTTTCCGTGGGATGAGTTCGATCCAAAAACACGTATGTTTGCAAAGAAAAACTTTGTATCTCCAAGGATACCTTGGGAATCTTTCCATTCACCATGTCATTGCCTATGGAATCCACTATTCCGCTTCCACCAGATGAAAAATTAATACCATGAGAGAAATCAGATCGTGGCTTTGGATACAGAGGTGGGAACGGTATCCTCAACATAGTATCTGCGAGAAAATTACACCCCAAATATAACTTAACATTAATGTGATGAAAAAATCAGCCACATTGGTATATGTAAGATGAAGTAGGAGCAAGAAATACCGATAAAATCGAATACAGTTCGGTTATTACTGAAATGAGTCATGACCAATGGAGGGATGGAAGAAAGCGGTTGAATTGTGAATGGAAATGTTGCTACGAGCGTCTGCGAGCGAATCCCCGAAGAGGAACATGGCAGGGACATGAACAATGCCGTTAAGTAGTCACTTTCGGCGGCCGGCCATTTCTTCAGTTCAACAAAAAAATTCCAGTTGAAAAAAATGTAGCCACTCCACTTGTTTAATATCTTAAATTTTACCCATCATAATTTTCTAAATATTCTAATTAGTACATTTAAGAAAAATTCATCAGATTTACCCATCATAATTTGCTAAATATTTTAATTAAAACATTTAGAAAAAATTATTTTAATTAAAACATTTCAAACAAATTCTATAAATTTTTAGGGTTTTTTATTAATTATTATTTATCTTAAATAACAATGGTAATCGCAGGAGAGAGAAGTCATATCAAGATTGTGTATCCATTTAAATTTCTATTCAAATGTTAGAAAATATATTTTAATTAAAAAATAAAAATAAAATTGAGATTAAAAAAAAATAGAATAAATTATTGTTGAATTAAACCTTTTGTGATTTATATCAAGTCTATAAAAGATTTTTTTTACCGTAAATGACATAATATTTAATTTGTCGACGCCTTTCGAACCAACTAGTACGTGTTTCCAACCAACTAGTGTGATTTATCGTCAGGACAAGTTGAATAATCAGATCAAGCATTGCATATTAAATAGTCTAAGCAGAACCTCCAACGGCTATAATTCTTGACCAGGCAACGGCTATATTGACTAACGGCTAAATATGACTGGGGAACAGTTAGACAGTCTATTCCCCAGTTAGACAATCTAGGGGCATAAAAATAAGTTAATTTCATTGCTAGTTAGTTATATTATTATTAAATTAAAAGTCAAAAAGACATGAATTTTCTTAGGGTTTCAATATATATATTATATATATATTATATATATATATATATATATATTATTATATTATTTTAAATGTTTTTAAGTTAATAGTTATTATAAATATTAACTATTTTAAAAATAATAAATATAAATATTAGAATAAGTCATGTTTAGAAAAAGATTTAATATTCAGATTTAATTAATTGTTTATCTAATTATTAAATTATTCTAAAGGATTATTAATTTAATTTTTTTTATGAATTTAGCCTAAAGCCTTACTATAATATATATTTATTATATTAGATAATGTTAGGTTATAATAAAAATATATTATTAGACTAAGTCAAGTGTTGGAAAGAAAATAATATTATGATATAATTAATTGATTATCTTAATTGTCTTATAAACTTCGTCTTCTTCAAGTCTCGGAAGATATATAAACAGTCTCGTCTTGGCAATATATAAACTGTCTCTTGGTTCCAAAGCTTGGAGATCTTGGCTCGTACATCAGGTTCAGATATCAGGTGCACACATTCCTTATCTTTTTCTTTTTTAATACATATTTGTTCATATAATTTCAAGTATGAATACTTCACCACAGTTACCAAAGATTACCAAGGGCAGACCTAGCACAGTTACTCTACAAGGCCTCTATGAGTATATAGAGTCTTTAGAGAAACGCAGAGAAGAAAGAGAAGCCAAGTTACAAAAAGAGTTAGAAGCCATGTTGGAAAACAAACTTGCATCTCTTGAAAACACTATCCAGAAACAAATAGAAAATAAAATAGAATTGCTGGAGAATAAAATGGAGGCAATGGAGACTAGATTGCATGCTATAGAAAAACAAAACCAAGATACTAACCAACCACCCCAGCAAGGAGACGCTGACACCTTAGAGGGTCTTAAAATGAAAGATATGATTAAGGAATTAGAAGAAAAAGTTAATAGCAGCCTCACCCTAAATAATGTGGTAAATAAGTTAGATATTAAACCAATTAAAGACGAAATGAAAAAATTAATAGAATTAGACCATGAACGTAACAAAAGGACCTTAAACCTTATAATCTTCGGTTTGAACGAGGAAGCAGATGAGGATACTTTAGCCTTAGTCCAGACAGAATTACATAATAGATTACAAATTGAAACAGGGTGTCTCACAGAAGCAACAAGGTTGGGGAAATTAACCGAGAATAAAGGAAGATTAATCCACATAAAGGTGAGCTCTACTGATCATAAGCACAACATACTTAGTAAAACCTCAAGTCTAAAAGGAACGGGAATATTCATAAATGAGGATCTCATTCCAGAAGATCAAGCGGAATTGAGAAAGGAGGTTCAAAAGGTAAAAGAAGCTAGAAAAGAAGGAAAATGGGCAATAATCAGAAACAGAAAAGCCTTTATTCGGGACAAAAACCAAAAAGATAATAATCAATAGCAACCAAACATGCTCCGGATCCTTTCTTGGAACTGTCGGGGCTTCCCATGGAACAAAGGCCCCAAGCTAAGTTGGATCTCAAATGATGTTGATATTATTTTGCTTGTTGAAACTTGGGAGCACGAAGAATCTAAGGTCCCTAACATAGATGGTTTTACGCTATGGTCTACATGGAACAAGCGATCCTCCCGTAGAGGCATTGGGGGAATAGCTTGTTACATTAAGAAGAACATCTCCCCCTATGTTAGGCTTTATAAAAACGACCCTTACAACCAATTTAGTTGGATAGAGATCAGAGACATTAATAATAAAAAGTCCTACATAGCAATATGTTATTTTCCCCCCATTAGCTCTAACTTCTATAAGAAGAAGAATCTAGATAAAGCTAACCCTTACAATAGTTTAGAGAACGATATTTCCAGCTTAAGGAATGATGGTAATATCCTTTTAATAGGTGATTTCAATGCCCGAACTTCAAGAAATCAAGCTATTATTTTAAGCAATCGTTCCAACCCTAATCCTCTTTGGTTAGACGAAGACCCTACCCTCGCTAGTAGGTACAAAAGGAGCTCTGAAGACCTCGGGGAAAATTTGTTTGGGTCAGAGCTTATCAAGCTCTATAGTGCTCAGGATCTCATAATTTGCAACGGTCTAAAAAAGTGGCCCAATTCCAGCAAGATGACCTGCATCCATGGACTTGGTAGCAGCGTGGTAGACTACGTTATTTC